>AYEL01088562.1:0-19601 GCA_000484575.1 Olivierus martensii
AAAAAGTACAAAATATACAAATTTTAGTCTGCCTCCATACATATTCTTTCTCATATCTCAGAAATTAAATTTTTTTTAAAGTAAATAATAATACTTTTGAACCTTTGGGAATATACATAAACAACATGCCAAAATTTATCAAAACCAAAAATCATGCAGCAACCACCATTGGCTGATTTAAAATGGAATGACCCCATAAGAATAAACTTTACAATATTCCAAAACTGCATTTTAAATATGAATATTCTCATATATTCTGAGAATTCATAAAATTTTCAACAAATAAATTATATCTTAACATTTATATCTAAATTAATTACACAGATAGTTTATAAGTTGATGTAAATAATAATACTTTTGAACCTTTGGGAATATACATAAACAACATGCCAAAATTTATCAAAACCAAAAATCATGCAGCAACCACCATTGGCTGATTTAAAATGGAATGACCCCATAAGAATAAACTTTACAATATTCCAAAACTGCATTTTAAATATGAATATTCTCATATATTCTGAGAATTCATAAAATTTTCAACAAATAAATTATATCTTAACATTTATATCTAAATTAATTACACAGATAGTTTATAAGCAAAAAAGTGTATAATTAGTAAGTGGTTACTATTACATATAAATTTAAAAAACTATAATGAAATATGTAAGTCTGCAGGTAAACAATAACCATTCTGAATTTCCCTCTCAGTGGTACATGGACATAATGGGAACTTTTTAGTTAATATTTTTTTGTATGCCATTTACAGCCAACTTTTGCATGAAGTATTAACCATTAAAATGATAAATACTTCATGCAAAAATTGATAAATATTTTTGATGAGATTTGGAAATGACAAAAACTTTTAATATTTCTTTGATATTTCCTGCTGAATAAACATTTCAATAAAATCATTTTGTAGAGAAATGCAGTTGGGTATGACATGACATGATACAATTATGTCTTGCTCATTGTCCAGCTTTCTCTTAGCATTGCATCACCATGTTTTAATACAGTAAGTCTGGAATTTTGTTTAAGTGGGCTAATTTATTCAAGTAATGAATTCATTTGGAAAATTTTTTAAATTATGAAAAAATTATCTATTTATTTCAATGAATGTCATATTGTTCTAATACTTGAAAGTTGGGAAGTGGCTTATACACAAATTTATACAATAGTATTTGAATACTGTATTTTTCTGTTTATATTTAATTATTTTCTTTTTTCTTAATTAAATGATAAAGTAATCTGTAAAATTTATAATATATTAAAAATTAAATGTTCATATGTACTGTATTTTAAATATTTGGCATATACCAGAGAAAATTAATACAGTGGTACCTTGGTTAACAATGGCCTCGGATAACGACAAGTTTTTGAAAGAAAAAAATGTCTTGGTTAACGACTCCTGATTATGTGAACTTCCGACAAAATAAAGCTCTGTAAAACAGTTCGATTAGCTCAGTCAATCGTTATTTTTTTTAACAATCAATTCAAATCTGACAATCATTATTAAAATTAAATAACCATATAAAAATATATTTAAGTAAATGATAATTAACACAATAATGAAAGCAAATTATTTAATTAATTAAAAATAGACGTGCAACAGATATAGTAATGAAAAATAATTATTTAATTAATTAAAAATAGATTTGCAATAGTTCACTAGTTTTTAGTTTCTTAAAGATTTATTAACCTAGATTAAAAATAGACGTGCAACAGTTCACTAGTTTTTAGTTTCTTAAAAATGATTTCTAGACGATTAAAAAGTAGACATGCAACACATTTAGTAATGAAAACAAATTATTTAATTAATTAAAAATAGACGTGCAACAATTTTTAGTTTTTAGTTTCTTAAAGATGATTTCTAGATAATTATTATTTTAAATTCTGCCAACAAAGCTAGAAATCACCTTTAAGAAACTAAAAACTAGTGATTATTATTTTATATTCTGTGAACAAAGTCTAATTCAATTGTTTATTTATTTGTTATATATCGCATGACACCTGCGAGTGGTGTGACGTCACAGTTTTGGATTCCATTAAAAGAAGAAAAGTCTGTCCAAGATTCTACAGTTCATATAGACAATAAATCGGCAAGTATGTCTCGCTGTTCGTTCGCCATCAAAAGTCAAAATCAAATATTATCTGTATAATAATCATTGAATCTATATGCTGCTTATCAATGTTTACGTGTTTGTTTGTCAAAAAACTCCAAAGTTAACTCAGTTGTCCTTCTGATGAAGATTGATAATTAAAAACTCATGAACAATTCATTTTATTAATGTTAATTCTTTTGTAGCAAATATAATAAATAAATGATACTTTCCATATTTTTAGGACATTTTAAATAAGTGTTATCTGCATTTTTAATATTTACTATGGTTGTGGGAAGAAGCCAGAACGAATTAATCAATTTTCAATTAAATCCTATGGGGAATCGTGCTTTGGATAACGACGGTTCCTCTTGAATGGATTACCGTCGTTAACCAAGGTACCACTGTATTTAAAAAGAATTTTGTAGTCCCTATTTTATTATAAGTATATTTTCAATTTGTTCATTTTGCAAAACCATATGTAAGTTGAAACATATTTATGTTGGAGCATACCTATACAGTACTAATGTATTAAAAACACATAACATTAAAAATAGTTATATTTAAAAAATTAGCACATAAATTGGCTAGATGTCCATGTGGTAAAGCATTTACTTACATCTTAGAGGAACCAGCTTCAATTTTGAATCACATATCTCTGTTTTTTCAGGAGTCTGGGTCCAGATCATTAACTAAAACTAATCTAATAAATTCACAAAACATATCCACATATGATAAATAATGAAATTAGGAAAAAATTATCATACGTTTGCATTATATCTTTATTCACTTCAATCACTTTTTTTTGTTTTAAGTCAGAGAATTTTTTCTTAAGTACAAATCTCATAAGTTAAGGACTATCTATAATTTGAAATATAAAATAAAATAATTTCAAAATAAAACAGATTAGAAAAATGCATTCCTTGGAAAAAATCATAATCTCAATTCAACTAGTTATAGTTATACAGCAAAATTTACAGAGATAATTATATCACATTAATAGGAACTTGCTCCTGGTTAATAATTAATATTTCTCATCTTTTGAGAACTAATAATTTATATTCTAATGCACCATGAAAACCTACATAGTGTAATAACTGAAAAAGACTTTTATTCTATTTTTGTTTATTATGCTTATTAATATAAAATATACTTATTTAAAAAATTTTTAATAATAGGTGCAGATGGTTCAGTCCGGATGTTTGACCTTAGGCATTTGGAACACTCCACAATTATTTATGAAGATCCTCAACATCATCCTTTATTAAGACTTGCTTGGAACAAACAAGATCCAAATTATTTAGCAACATTTGCAATGGATGCTTGCGAAGTAAATTAAGATTTTAGAATATATTTAAAAATTTTTTTATTAAAAAATTAGAATTGATAAGTAAATTTTTGTTATAAAGATATTGCTTTTAATTATATATGTCATATTTTCATAATTATCTTGAACTTCATGCGTACAGATCATTAAATTGGTGTCTGGGCCTATATAGTAGCTGTTCAGCAGCATACATGATATAGCTATGTTTAAAACTGTATTTATCGAGTTTTCCATACAATTTTCAGATTGATTTATTCTTGTGTGTGGCACTATTATTATTTGTTATAGTTCAGGGGTATCCAACCTATTTCTTCCTTGGGCCACACGAAATATACTAAATATAATGATAGTTATTAAGCAAAAAATTTAGTAAATAATGTACAATATATGATATCCACCATGACAAATATAATGATAGTTATTAAGCAAAATATTTAGTAAATAATGTACAATATATGATATCCACCATGACAAATAATTAAAAATGTCGTAGAATAATAATCTTTGATTTCTTTTCCTTCAGAAATTTTTTAAAGTCATTGAGCAGTTCAAGAAGCATTTAAATAAAAATTTCATTATTATATTTTTAGTACAAAAACGAAACAAATTTCTTCTACTTTATTAATGGGTTATTTGATATTGTTACAGCATTGTGTGGGGTCGGAAAATCCCCCCCTTTTCCTTTTGTCGCAAATTCGAATCGATATCAAATAACGCAATTGATATAAAATTTAATGACGCAGTTCGATTCGAAAACAGGATATATCGAATTGCTTGATTGTTTTACTAGATAATAAATCTTGGAAGGTTTATTCAAGAATCAATTCAAAGTCTAAATGGATGACACCTGAGATATCTGATGATTGTGTAAGAGACAATAACAACCATCCCCGGGAGAGAAAGGTGAGAAGAGGTCAGCAGAATAAAAGAGCTGGAGAGACCAAGGTACAGACACTTTTTACGAAGTCAGACTTTTCACAAAGTCAAACGCACTTTTTACGAAGTCGCACTTTTTGGCAAACAGATGGCAATACTCACCACCTGGAATCCAGGTTTTATTCTCAATAGAGATTTGAATCTGGACTACTGAAGTTTCTCATACAATTTTCAAATTAATCTCTTGTTACTTGTGTGATATCATGGTTTGTTATAATTTTAAAGCAAGTTTTGTCCTCTAATGTCAAAATTTGATTTTTATAATTTTTTTTCTAAACATTAGTAAACAATAAGATATTTCCAAATGTTTGAAATCTTATAAAATTTAATCTGCATTTAACAAATATTAGTTTATTATAATAAAATATTTTTTAAATTTTTAAAAATTAGGGAATTCTTTATTTTTTGCTGTTTCTTTATAAAATAATTGTCAGTATCTGCTTTTTCAATAATTAATTACAAATTGATGAATTATTATGCAAGATTTATTTCTGTTTTTTTATATGAAATAAATCCTCTTGATTTTTAAGGAAAAAAATAAAAAACTTATCTTTGACCGAAAAGTAACCAGATTACTTTATGTAAAACAACAAGCAGATTGAAAAACATCATAAAATGCTGGTCTGTTTCAATGACTTAAATTTGATCCTGCTTTATCCTTGAGCTGCTTGACTTAAATTTCGATCCTGCTTGACTTAAATTTTATCCTGTTTTTCAGATCCAAACTATTATATTATTACAAAGTAGAAAATTGTACTATTATTTGTCTCTATAACCTATTGTGATTTAAATTAGATATCTGAAATTATTATATGACACATATTCAAAGTAGCAAATATTAGTGCAAATTATTCAGAGTATAAATCATTTTCTAATTTGAATGTGAATTTAATATTCTTTTATAAAACATGTATAATATGCTTTAATCATAATATAGATTGCAAAAGATGGTTATTCTATTTAAATCTCGGATTTTTTTAATGAATTTTATTAATCAGTAATTATATTGAGATTTAAATTATTAATTCAAGTATCAGATAATCAATGTTTGTGTTACTAGTTAAATTGAATAATTATTATTATTATTATCTAATGAATTGTTAATGTCTTACATTAAAAAAATTATTTTAGCAATTCATTAGAGATAAATGGAAATAAAGTAATAAAAATCTTAAGAAAATAGATAATTATGAAAATTTGCCAAAAAAAGGCTGAAAAATATATATAAAATAAAGTGGTAATTAAATCATATAGTAAATATTCATAATTTGGCCTCGTATTAAGCTATGATTTGCATTTCATTGTTTATATTTTGTTAATCTTTTTTTAAGCTATAACAGAAAATGATATCAATTATATAATAAATGCACTTTTTTCTGTTTGTTTTGTCTTCTCTAATCAAAATTCAAAAGATAATCTTGCATCTTTCTCACCATCTAAACATTATAAAAAGCTTCATCTGTAAATATAATCTTCATTTCTGATTTAAGTTTCCATTTAATTATATAATATTGCCTTTATTATCACAATGCATTGAAGAAGACATTCTAACAAAACATTTTATTATTTTATTAAGTCCATATTAAAAATTTTTTAATCAGTACAAAAGGCATCGAATAGGGTCTTGCCTTTATTATCACAATGCATTGAAGAAGACATTCTAACAAAACATATTTTTATTTTATTAAGTCCATATTAAAAATTTTTTAATCAGTACAAAAGGCATCGAATAGGGCCTGACTGTCAGGCCCCGACATGTCACATAACATGTCCGATAGTTTGCAGGCTGCTGCCAGAGCTCACTATATACCATCCAAAGCAGTCCAACCAAAATAAACTATTTTTATATATAACAATATTTTTATAAACGAAGGTTTTGTGTTTATTGTACATTTTTTTAAATAAATGTTTAATGTTTTATATAACTTTTTTTATTAAACCAAAGTGAAGCACTTTTTCAAGTGGTGCCCGAATCACAGACTTGTCAGGGGCCCGAAAATTTCTCTTGGCGGTCGAGTCCAAATATTGTCTTCTTTTGCCATCTCTCTATTGAAAGAATGGCCTATCAAATCTTCTTATTTTTTATAACTTCTCTAAGTAAAACACAATTTTCCCTTTCCCATAATTAAACTTAAATTTTTCCAAAAAGAGAATGCAAAAGACATGACTAATGAGATTGGAAAAATATCCTTATCTGATCTTAATCTTCATTCTTCTAGGGGATTTATGCGATTCCAATGATTCTATACAAGCCAAATTTCCCCCAGCGGTTATTTTTTGTATTAACTGCCAAATTAATAATAATATAGCTGAATTCACTCTTTATTAATCTTTACGAACTCGTAAACCCACAAAACGTAACAATATGATACTCTTTTAATCTCTACGAACTCGTAAACCTACAAAACATGACAATATGATACTCTTTTAATTTATAAATGGCATAAATTATAAATTTATTTATGCAAAACAATCAAAATAAAAACAATAATATTTTTGTTTTCATTTAAAAACCGTGTAAATTGAGTGCCGTGCAAATCGAGGGCTAGGTGTATTCATCATTATATTGTGTCGCGTTTTTGCAAAGAAATGCAAAATGCTATAAATAATCTAAAAGTAATGCAGTATATTCCTCTGTGGATACAGGAATATACCGTTTTACTCTGCGAATCGAAAAAAGTGATCAAAATGGCGCGGTTGTCATGTCTGTCATTGGGTTCATTCATCGTACGTTACATGGCAATTGGCTGCTTCAGTAGTGCCCGCACAGCCCTGGAACCCTACAATAGACACCTATACAGTTAAATAATTAAAATTAAATCACCGTTATATTGGATCAAAATTTGTATTGATTTATATAAAATACTATGAAGCTAGAAGTCACGCCATTACAGTAACAATAAATTGTTTTTTTTTAGAATGATCAATTTAATCCGAGAGTCTTATTTTCAAAAAACAACCGTAAATATGACTTCTATAAATACTTATTAAGTTATCTATAATATAAAAAAAGAAGAAAGATAAAAATAAAATCGAGATATAGAACGTCAATATTAATTAACTGTTAAGATAAAGTGTAACGTGAAATTATCTTGAAAACAATTTTAAAAAGCATAATTAAGCGTCTTTTATGAATCAATATGTAAAAAAATAACGCATTAAATCATTGCAGATACAGTAATCAGCATTACAGAGATAGTTTATGTTTAAAATCTAACATCAATACGGCAGGGGTCCCAACCTAGAGTACCCGAATCCCCAGGGGATACAGGAAACTTATCGAGGGGGTACGGTGAATAGCAGATAAATAAGTGTATTATGCTATTAATATATTCCAAAAATAGTTATGTTATCAACATTTCTGGGTTATTCCAGTGAGGTTGCACAGACTTTTTTCTCACTGCAGTGTCCGATAACTCAAAATGCCTGGTTAAGATTCAAGATAGTGAAATTGCCAGATCGGTGCCCCTTCGAGGCTCGCCTTGGTACATCTGTATCTCCTATTGCACGCCCGTGATCTCCTGTGTATGTGCATGAGGATACCGGATAATTTAATAAAAGCCAAGGGGGGTACGAGGACAAAATAGATTGGGAACTCCTGCTCTATATTATCTATTACTGAGAAGTATATAATTCAAAATTTTTATGGTGTTTTCTTACGAATAATGTTTCGAACAATACTTTCTATTATAGCATAAACAAACTGAAATAATAACTTCATAAATAATTGTTACAAAATTGTAAAAATTGTAATTTTTCACCGACTTTAACATATTTTCTTTAGTAATGCAGAAAAAATTTGAAGTGGCATTAAACACTTTTGTAGAAATGAGAAACAAGAAAGAACTCTGTGATGTTACATTCCGAACTAAAGAAGGAAGCGAATTTCTTGTACATGGATTGATTTTAGCTACATGCTCTCCCTATTTCGATTCGCTAATCGAAAGGAATTTGAAATTAATCCAACTTCCGGACATTTCTGATAATATATTTGTTTCTATTATGGATTATGCATATACCGTAAAAACTCATATCGATGAAAATAATGTGAAAGAATTGCTAGAAGCGTCAGTAAAGTACGAAATCGAAGGTATTAAAAATAATTGTTGCGCCTTCCTTTTAAAAAATATTAATATTTATAATTGCATCGAAACATACCGGTTATGCGATTTTTACGGTTACAAAGAAGATATTTCGTTCAAGTATGTTTATAATTTAATCATAAAAATTTATAAAACAAAATTCGAGTGATAGCAATTTCATTTGTTTCTTTTTTTCTGTCAGATTTATTTTGAATAATTACACTGACATCGTAGAAAAGAATGAAAATTTTCTTCTACTTTCTCCAAGTGAACTGGAAAAATTTATAAGTTCCAAATATTTAAATGTTGCCAATGAATCAATCGTTGTCAAAAGTATATTTAAATGGATTAATCATGATCAAGAAATAAGAAAATCTTATATGGAAAATCTTATTTTACACGCTGGCTTGGCGAACTTAGATAAGAGTGAAACGTTGTCAGAAATATATCGCGCTCTAAACAATCAAAAACATTCAAAACAGCTTCAAAATGTTCTTCCACTGATACAAGAAGCTAAAGAAATTTTTTATAATCAATTAGAGCAGAAAGATTTGAATCGTGTTATATTCAGACAGGATTCTATTTGGGTTTTAGGAGGATGGGGTAGAGAAGGACCAATGGATGCAGTAGAAACTTACAGTTTTGTTTACGATACTTGGCGAATGGTGAGTTTAATTGAAATAATATGTGGATATATCTGTTAATTAATTCATAAATGTGTCTAGTTACCAGAAGCAACAATGCTCTATCCACGAGCGCATCACAAATGCATAGCTATTAATGCCAATATATTTGTTATTGGTGGATATGATGGAAACTCCGTGTTAAGCAGTTGTCATCGGTTTAATATAGAGAGTAAGGGGTGGGAAGAAAGAGAATATATGTCTATAGGAAGATGTTATTTAGCCATTGCTGTGTATAAATTTGATATTTATGTAATGGGAGGTTACGATGGTCATCAAAGATTACGTTCTGCCGAGAAATATAATATCGAAACAAACAAGGTAATTTTTTAACTTTAAGAGAGTTTCTTCGCAATTTTTTTTAGCACAAGTGTAATTTTAGTGGCAACGGATTTCTTCAATGAACGAATATAGAAGCGATTGTAGCGCGGCTTTTCTGGACACTCAAATATATGTCGTTGGCGGGATTAGTAACGATATGTGTCTTTCGAGTGTGGAACGATACGATATCGAAAAATATCAGTGGACATTTATACAACCTTTAAATTATGCAAGAAGCGGAATGGCATGCGTATCATATGGTAGCGAAATATACGTAATTGGAGGATATGATGGCACGAAAAGATTATCAATATTCCAAAAATACAACCCAAAAGACGAAATTTGGATATCTTTATGCGATATGAATTCATCCATAAGTTATATGGGTGTTGAAGTGAGCATTATAATTCGTCTTTTTTAATAGTTTTATTCAAAATTTCTAGTATAGTCATAACATCAACATTTAAGCTTGAATGAAGTCTCTGTGAGAAGAATAATAATGTTAAGTGTAAATTCGAGATATTATGATAAAATTTATAAACTTTAAAATTTCAGGTAATCGAAGATAAGATATACGTCTTAGGAGGTTATAATGGTGAAAATATAGTTTCGGATGTTGTTTGTTACGATATTAAAAAGAATAAATGGCACGAAGTTTGCAAATTAATAGAAGGAAAATCAGCTGTTGGTACTTGCATTATCAGTAAATTTTTGGATAGATCTGGAAACATGATTTATTAAATAATAAATTTCACAAATCGTTAATTTATTTTATTCTCATGTTTGTTTCTATCAATAAAATGTTTTACAATTGAAAAAGTTTACTGTTTTAAATTTTATTGCTATTTTCATTTGCTTTAGCTTAACAAACTGAAAATAAACAATAAAATTCTGCATTGTGCATTTTAGATAATTCAACATTTATAATCATAAACAGTAGTATTTCCAAGCTCTATTAAGAATGCTCTTTTTTGCAAAAAATTCATTAGAATTCCATTTTTTTATTAAAAAAACTAACCACATATTTATTAGAATATACGGAGCCTAGAATAGTCCACATTTAAGAGAATTATTTCTCAAGCAGCCACTATTTTTCTCAATTGCTCCGTGTCCTTCTGCTAGTGTTTCGTGTCTCGTTTCTCTTTGTTATTGATTTTCAATGAATTTGAAACAAAATGACAGATCTGTACATGCAAAAATTCATTCACAGATAATTATAACTAGAGAAACATTAGCAAAATCATAGCGAAAATTTACTCTTGCTTAAATATCCAAACCAAGTTCTTTCATAAAGATGGACAATGTAATCATTATATCTACATAGAATATTTATTAATATAATAAATTCTTCTACTTGTTACTTTTACATGCAGTATGCGTAAAACTTTTATACGTTTCTAAAATAAAATTTAATATAAAATCTTTGTTCATAGATTAATATGATTTTAAAATATACAGAAGAGAATAAGAAATCATATATACAGTATATATATATGATTTTTTATGTTGAAAAGTAACTTTTATTGAAAAGAATATACATTCCACTATATCTAAATAACCTGAATAAAATCATGAACTACTAAATATTAATGATGAGAAGATTGTCTCCGTGTATATAATTTCAGAAGATGCTTAATAATAAATAAAAACTAAATAAGGCGGTAAGGGCGTACTTGGGTGAAATGCATTATCGGGATTTTTTTATTATAAGATAATCGAACAATGCTAGTGAGACATTCGGAAGTTAATTAAATTTTAGAATATATGAATTCAATACGAAACTTCTCGTGCGATTTTCTCGACAATGCTTGAGTAGTGCACTTTATTGCTCACACATTATATTAGGAGACTATTACAGGTATGCAAAATTTAGCACTTTATTGCTCACACATTATATTGTCCTAGGGGACTATTACAGGTATGCAAAATTTCAAAAAAAAATCGGTGACCTGAATGTCTGAACCTCCCCTTGTTAGTCCCGATGTGTCCCAATTAACCAGAATCCACTGTACTATGTATAGTATATGCTATTATAATATATAGTGCACTTTTGCTAGTCCAAACCTCAGTAATCCAAACTACACTTAAAATAAAACAATATATTAAAACAGAAATAAAATAAAACAGTATATTATTTTGACATTTAATGAACAATAAAAATTCATATCTTGTGATAATTCATATCTTATAAAGTACAATGTAAATTCTTTATAAGATATGAATTATTACTAAGAAAAGACAATAATCTTAATAATACTTTGTTGAAAACAGCAATAAAATAATTTTTATAAACATAAAATACATTTAAAAATTTTATATTGTCATATTCAAAAATTTAAAATGATCCAATAATCCAAAGTTTCATAAATCTAAAAAATGTTTAAGCTGTTCTTCATACAGCTAAAATAAAATAGTATATCTGATAAATATAAGCTTATAATATAACTTTTATTTCATATGTTCAAATATAATTATGACTCTTGCTTTTTAATTGTGATTTTACATTGAACTACATTACATTCATATTAATATACTATTAACTATGTTAACCTGTTGAATGCCAGATGGTGTTAAATGTCAACGGCAGCATTATGTCAACTGGGTTCTGGAATTAAGCCTAACAATATTGAGAAATTTATAAATTGTCATATTGCACTTATTTTTGTCAAAGGAATCTGAAATTTTTAGTTTATACCTTACTTTTTATCAAAACAATTATTTTTTATTTATTTATTCATTTAAAAAATATTTGTTGGATTTTTTTAAACCAAATTTTATTCTATTTTTTGTGATTTTTAGACATCCACTCAAATTATTATGGTTGTTTGATATTGGTTTCCATCCTGAATAAAATAAGCCATGAATGATGTATTTCTGTCCAAAATTTGATGAAATTTCATTAAATTTTAGTAAATTAGTAATGCATCCTAGTTTCTTAGCAAATTTTTGCTATGAATTCTCTTCTAAAAAATGCTGAAATTTATATTAGTTATCATTTTTGATCAATTATTTACATTAACATAAATGTTTATTTGTCATTTCAATAGTTTTATGCTTTATTATGTAAAATATTTCACATTTTTTAAGAAAAAGTTCTAATATTAGAACAGATCTCCTCCCACAATAACAGCTATAATATTTGCTTTTTTACCCATATTGGTTCAGAATATACTTTTCCTGTCAATGAGAGATAGTATTGAGCTTAGTAGGTGGAACAGAAATTTCTGAGGAAGGAACTGGTGGGAGTTTTAAGCGAGTGTACCATGCCCATATTAAACTTTAAAAAAAATAATAATAATTATAAAATGGAAAAATTTTGTTAATCAGTATTCGATAATAAATGTAATTTGCAATATACAGTAATTCTAAAAAAGCTTTTAGAAATTTATTTATTAACACAAAATGATTTTTAAAGCAACTGTTGACGTGTTATCATGTTCCAGATCGTTGCCATGTTGCCATGGTAAGGGCACACCCTCAAAGGGCATGCCTTGCAGATATGCACAGTAAAGGAACTCAAGGGATAATATATTATATTAGTTTAATTTTAGATTTATCAAAATATTTACATATATTAACTTACATTCTTCAATATAACAAAAATAAGACAAAAAAGGGAAATACAATGGATTCCGCTTAATTGGGACATGTCGGGACCAAGCCATTTTAGCCCAATTAAGCAGCTGTCCCAATTAAACAAAGTAATAATAAATTCTAATTTTGATCCAATTAAGTGGCTATCCCAATTAAACGAAGTAATAATAAATTCTAAATCAATTAAGCGGCTGTCCCAATTAAACGAAGTAGTAATAAATTCTAAAAATATGTAATTCGTAGGTAAATAAGTAATAAGTAAAAAAATAATTCGGTACCTATTTTAATGCTTTATTAAAAAATAGATACCTAATTATCAGTTTTTTATTGATCTCCTCTAACTTCTTCTTCAACACTGGCCACTGATATTTACGCCTCGTCTACTAACTATAAAAATCCATTGATCTAATGCTTCTTTAACTTCTGGATCCTTTCCATCATGTTTTCTTTTGGATGTTCCCAGATTTTCTTTCTGTAATGCCCACTCCTCACGCAATTGATTTTCTTGTTGTAGGAGACACACTATGGTAGATTTTGGTTTATTTCAGTGAGTCTACCATGGCTTGTATTAAATGGCTGGCTTTTAATTTTATCCAACCAAGCAATTTTACTCAAAAGTGTAAAATCCTTTCTTGACATCTTGGCAAAGATTTAAAAATTTTAAATAAAATTGACACTGTAAATGAATATAACTAGGTACAATAATGGTAGACTCTTAATTAGATGCACACTTGCCAGACTCACAACGATAGATAACTGATTCTCATCACTAGTATTGTCGAATACAGTATTGTTATGCATTATTTATCAATGATGATATTTACTAATAATTTTACTAAAGAATGGATGTTTTATTAGTGTGGCTATAGTGTGTCTACGATGTGTATATAACATGACATGAAAAAAAGACTCTCTCCATTGTGTTAGTTTGTATTGTCTTGTAGAAAGGTTTAAGCTGAAAAATTACCGATACAATAAAATGTTATAATTTTTATATAAGGATTTTTTAAGAAAGCACACAGTAAGTATTAGTGTATGTAGTGTTGCCATATTTTCGAAAAATCCCTAAAATATATCAAAAATTGAAAATTCCTTTTCTGCTACTGTACCAATTAAGTGTTTAAATTAAGTATTAGTTTGATTTTTGTTCTTTGAGATTTGGCCCAATTACACGGTTGTTCCAATTAAGCGGAATCCACTATATATGTAATTAAATATGAAAAATATCAAAATAAATGCATAAATTTATTAAAAATTCAAATTAGGATAATTAAATTAATGTACTTTCAACTTACAAGAATCAGGCATGCAAATAATTATTTATATTTGATTATAATATAACTTACTTGACTTGGTTGAACAACAAAATGTTCATAAGAACAAAACATATGAATAAACCGGTTAAAAAATATCTCCCTTATTGCATTGTTTAATTTTAAGTTTTCTAAATATTGTCTATATTCTTCAGATTCTTTATTAAGTGTGGAATTTCCTTCATTATCTACTTTTCCTTGTCTTTCTAAATCTTCTAACGATTTAATTACACCTAAATAATAAATTATTTATTTTATTAATTGAATGAAATAGTTTTTCACTTCAAGAAATTTTTTAAAATTATTACTATGATATCTGCTAATATTTAACCCAATTTGAATATTATTCATTTTTATAGGTTCAGTTGCTTGAGTTTCAAATCATATACAGTAGATTTTCATTTAATGCCAACTCAATGTCATTTCACTATTATGTCATTAGCAAAAAGTAAATTAATTAAACAGTTTAAGGTATCAAAATGGAATAAAGTCCTATTTTCTTACATTTCTCTTCAAAATAGAGGAAAAAAGTGGAACAAGAAGTTGAACAATAAGATGTGTTTGCATACTTAATTTGATTCTTAATCAAGTTAAGTATGCAAACACATCTTATTGTTCATTTCTTTAAAAATATAAATTTTAAAACATGCAAGTTAGATAACAATAGTTTCAAGTTAATAGTTCAACAATAGCACAAATTAAAAAACAAAAGTGATCATAAAGTAATTATAGAAAATACGTTAACCTTATTTTTATATGAACATTAACTCAAGTATAAAATATTGTCTATGAACAAAATATTAATTAAACTAGTGACTTCCAAATTTTCTGTCTGCACCCCCCTTTTTTCATAAAAAATTGGTATCCTCATTTTCATAATAGTCTAATTTTTAAATACTTTCTACTTACAATTTAATATCACAAAACAATATAACATATTTTGTATAAATAATGTTCTTATACGTAAAAAATATAATACAGGTTGACACAGAGATGTATACCCATTTTGAATGAACCTAACACTGTTACTATTACTCCAACCTGTAATTTATTTGTAATAACATGTGTGTGAACTAATGCAATTTATTTTCCATTAATTTCAGTTACCATGCCTGAATGGTTGGTAGAACATTGCATGTTCATGTACGATGTGTATGTGAGAGGCAGCGATTTGGTTGCGACAGCTCTGGTTATTCTGCCATCATTTCAATGTCGATACGGAGCAGTTCCAAAACCCATTTCCGTATGGTTTTCCATATTGGGACAGTTCCGTGTCGACTGACATTGAAATGGCAGCAGAATAACCAGCAGTCCTTCATCAGTATTGGAGAATGAAGAACTGGTGTGGTGAAGAGCTGATGTGGTGCAGTATTTATTGATTAGTGAATGATTGAAAACTAATCACGGATATAACATTTGTGAATTATAGTTGCTTTTATTAGAAAATAATTTTCTTTACCTATAAAACATGCCATATAATTGCTATGCAAATTTTAAAATTTATGTTTAAATTATGCTTTTGTTTCATCTTATTCCATTAATGAACAATATAGTAATGTTTAAATGAGAAAAATTAACAAATATTTTCTCTTCTAATACCAGAATCTAGGAACATAACCTGATTTATAAACACTAGATCAATGGGGGTTTCGATTTTAGTTAATGTTGTTTTAGTTGAAATTGTGATTTTCATATCAACATTGTTGTTATTTTGCTTTACTGTATTATTTTATAGCCAAAAGCTAATTTATTTATAAAAATTCATATCATGTGAACTGATTCATTTTATTTTTTTACTGTTCTTTAAATTATTATAAAAAATATAAAAGATAAATATCAATAAACTGTGAATTATTACACTTCAATACATTTCATCTACAGATTATATCTCTTAAGAAAGTGGTCACTTTCTCAATAGATAGCACAGTAAAACATTTATCTAAAAAACACAATCAAATTAGAATTGCACTAGGCAGAAAAAATATTTTATTACAGAAAAGAAATTTTTTTGAAAACTGTTAACTAGTCTATATTGGCTTAAGTTGGGAAGAAATTGTTACACTTTCTTCACTACTTAAGCTAATGAACCATTGACAATGGTTCAAAAATGTTTCTTTTCTGTAATAAAAGGTTTTTTTCTGTCTAATGCTGTGTTATTTTTTGTCTTTTTATTAGTGGCAGAATGTCTACAACCATACAAACTGGAACTTTTATTTGTGGGTAACTGAAATTTTAAGTTAATAAATTATTTGAAATTTAATTTTTTAATTTCTAATCCACAAATTGGGAAAACCTACTATTACTGACAAAGGAGATGATAATTATATTGCTTTGAGAGAATTATTCTATTATTTTTGAAATTTTATAAATTTCAAAAATAATAGAATAATTTAATAAAATTTATTTATTTTTTTAAAAATTATATTAAAATTAATGATTTACTATTATTAATTTGCAATTATTAATTTAAATGCTATTTATTTGCAATTATCTTAAATGCTAATTTAATAAATTAGTATTTAATGAGAATTAGCCAAAGGAGGTAAACATAAATTAGAGAGATGCTAAAAAATACTAATTAATCAATAGTATTGGTTAGAGGTGAAAATCTTAAAAATAAGATAGTCTGAATTTGAAATATGGATAAGATGCTTCCAATTAAATTTGGAAAGTTAAGTTAAAAATGTAAAAAAAATTTAATTTAAAGCAATTTTATATTAAATATTGGAAAAAAAAGCAAATCAAAAATACAAGTTGTAAAAGATGTAGATGAAGGCATAAAGAGGAAATAAAAAAAAATCATAAAAATAGAATAATATAATTTTTCATATAAAAGGTTTTATATTAATATTAGATTTCTTGTAAGTTTTGTAAAATGAATTAGAAAGTACAAGGAATCACAAGTACTTTAAGCAGGAAAAATGCACTGTTTTATTATTAGATATATACTGCATATACTAATAATAACCTCTGGTAACATTTTCGGCCTTCTACGGCCCTCCTCAGCCGGTTCTCTAGAAGGCCGAAAATGTTACCAGAGGTTATTATTAGTATATGTAGTATATATCTAATAATAAAATAGTGTATTTTTCAGTATAAGTGCTTGTGATTCCTTGTATTCCTAGAAGCAGGAGAACTTATTAGTTTATGATTATGAATTAGAAAGTTTTATGTAAATGAAGTATGCATTAAAACAACGATTTCCAAACTGGGAGTCGCACCTCCCTAGGGAGGCATGCACTAGTGCAAAGGGAGCTGCAAAAAGCTTGAAAGAAATATAATTTTTTGTAATATAAGATATATATTATATAATAGATGAATGCTTGCAAGTGCATAGTTTATAAAACAGCCACTAGAACTACTAGCAACAATAACAATAAAAATAATAATGTCAAATTCAAATGTCAGTGAAAGAGTGCTGTATCAACCATTATTTGTTATTATAAAAATAATTTAAAAACGATTATCAATTACATCAATACAATTCAATATGACTGTCAATTACATTTATTTTTTTGTATTAATAAGGTTTTGCCATGAAATATGTCTGTATTACTTTTATGAAATAAGGGGGCACCAAGATTAGATTATGTTTTAGAAGAAGCGTATTAACATAACATTTGGAAACCACTGCATTAAAAGATGACTGCGATTGTAATATGACACAATAGTGTTTGCTTGTTTTTGAGTAAAGTACTTTGCATTTGTTAATAACTCAACTAATAAATGATAAACAATGTTTCCTTCAGATATGTTTGCTATTGATTTTAATGGTGCACTTCTGGAATCAGGAAGGAAAATTACTTCAGATAAAATTAACAATGGAAAAAGAGATGGCAGAGAATTTGGTCCTCTTAAAACTTCCTAAATCTGTATTTAGATATACCTGTAATAGGAATGCAAGCACATCAACACTTATCTGTTACATACCAGATATTGGAATAAAAAGGTTTAATGTACACATCATGTGACCTTTCTAATTTATTTTTAAAAACTTCAGTGAAATGACTGAAGATAGTCCCAAATCATGCTATAAACATTTTCAATTAATCTAAATTTTATCTGTTAATAGTATTTACTGTTTTGTAATTCATTATTATAAACTAAACATTGCATATTACATCATTTGTAACATTGAATTTATGAAAATAAGGGTTCAATTTACAGCAGTTCTCCAGGAACCAATTAGATTATAAAAGTGAGGATAGATTTATGTATAAATAAATGAAAATTGTTAAAAAATATCTGGGAAACACTGAATATTTTCAATAATTAATGAATATAATAATAATATATAATTAAAACATTAATTTTAGTTTATTATTATTTACTAATTAATGTTAAAATTAAACTGTTGTTGTTATTAAAATGTTACATTAATTACTAATTTATATAATAATTATTAGTAAATTATGTACTAATACTTAATATTATAATTAAATTATTTTAATTATAAACATTATACTACAATTTTGAACATGATTTTGCAAACAAATTCTAATACAATATCATATCAGTACAACTGGATTTATACACAGAATTGGAGATGATGATAGTTAAACTAACTATGTAAGCTTCTGAATTTTATAAAAGCTCAAGTATATTAGGAGATATGGAAATTATAATGTAGTTATTAAAAGAGAATCCAGTATTATGACAGATTAAAAAAATGAAAGATAAGTGTGTATATAGTATCACTATCAAACAAAGGCATCTACAAAAATGAATACTACACTGATGTGATGACAAATCTTTAAGATAGGATCATCAAGCACAAACAGAATATATAATATGACTATTTATTGTAAAGCCTAAATAAAAAGAACCAATGAATACCTTCAGTAAAATAAAATTATTTAGTTAAAAAAATGTTTTCAGCTAACCACACTGCCTGCTTGAGTTAAATTACAGATCAAAATTAGTTTTCCTTTAGCTTTTCTCCTCTTACCAAACTGGAAGACAATCAGAGTGACCAGCTTCTTAAACAATACTGCATGTGGAAGATTATTACTCTTCCATTTTCTTTCTTAACAAAATCCTGTAATAACAACCAGAACTAAATTACATTTTTAAAATCTAACTGAAATTTTTCAGGAATAATTAATAATATAAAATTTAACTGTAATCATAAAACTTGGTATAACATAATAGATTGAATTATTTGAAAATGTAGTAAAAGTAAAATATGCAATAGGTAAAAAATCTTGTTACTCAGCAAAAAAGTTAAACAACCTATATGAAAAGATGGA
>AYEL01088563.1:0-24611 GCA_000484575.1 Olivierus martensii
TATATATATATATACAATATTAAATAGTATTTTATAATATATTTAACATAAATAAAATCTGAATTCCAAAACAGTGGAATAACATTTAAGAATAAATTTTGCCATATATTTTAGCAATAAAAAATTCTTTGCATTAAAAAATAAATGCCAAAGCCTAAGACACAAATGCTTTTTTTTTTACAATATAATCTACATGATAATGAAACCAAGAAATTCTTATAAAGATAACTGAAATATTTTATATAATCTTTATGATCAATAATTACACATTTTATATTTATAAACTTTCTAAATTTTTGTATCTTTAGCTAGTTATGTTAAAAATTTTATTTTTGTAATACAGATAACCCTTGATTCATAATAGGATTTGTTTTGAATCAATTCTAAGTTGTAAATTTCCAAAATTTAGAGATTTTTATTACCAATGTTTACTGGGATACTATATATTATCTTAATATGGATAAAGAAAAAAACTACAAAAACTAGACACAAAAAAGGATAATTCCTATTTATTAAACCATTGGGTCATTGACTCAAATCCATGGACCATTTCGTTTTTTGCAATTTTCTCCTAAATTTCAGTGAAATTGAAACAAAAAATAAACTAAAATATATCTTAATTGTTAATTTTAACAGAATTAGCTAATATTTTCTTATCATCTAAAATATTTTTTAATTTTCAGCATTTTATAGCTCATTTTATGAAAAATTTGATTTTTTTTCTAAAAATTTCAAAAATATCATTTATCAGATTGCATGTCAGAATATTTTTACTAGTTTACACTATAAATGAACAGGATGGGGTTAAAAAATCCAAAATTCTGTTGAGCTGTTCAAATATAACAAAAATAATTATTTTTAACTCATTTTTTTATATTCTTTTTATCATTTTTGATCCACTTCCTTATGTCTATACACATCAATGGTCAGTGAATATATTAAAATTTTTCTCTTTTTATAAAATAGAAATATGTAAATAATTCAGCTCAATTATTAAAAGTGGAAAATAAATTTATTAAACTTGAATTATCTGTGTTAATCAAGCCATCAATTAGAAATTTTTAAAATTCTTTGATTAACATTTGATAAATTTATTCACTGTAATTAATTTTTTTAGGTTATAATCTTGGATGTCCGCGTTCCATGTACTCCAGTCGCCCGATTAAATAACCACAGAGCTTGTGTAAATGGTATTGCATGGGCCCCACATTCATCTTGTCATATTTGCACTGCAGGTAAACTATAATTTTTCATTAATAATTTGATTATGATAGTTTATATTATCATCATTAATGTTTTAAATTGTCTTTAAATTTAGCTGATGATCACCAGGCTTTAATATGGGATATCCAGCAGATGCCAAGAGCAATTGAAGATCCTATTCTAGCTTACACAGCTGAAGGAGAAATTAACCAAATCCAATGGGCTAGTACACAACCAGATTGGATAGCTATATGTTATAATTGTTGTCTAGAAATTTTGCGAGTGTGACATTAGTGTTGTGGGGAGAAAAGTAACATCTCCTCTAGTGGTGAATGTGTGTGTGTATGTGTGTATTTGATTGAGAAAAGAATGTGAAACATTAGTATGTATGAATAGAAAGTTTGGGTTATTTGTTCAAAATAGTGAAACCTATTGCAATTATCACATCATTCGATGTGATTATATATATACATGACATTATTGCTGTTTTTTATTTGTAGAAAATATAATGTTCTTATTTCAAAATTATATAAGTTAATAGTAGAAAGTTCTATAAAATATGACTTACAAATTTTCTATAATAAACCATTTCCATTTTCATCATTCAATAGACAATATCCATATTAATAATATAAAATAAGAATTTTTTTTGTAGGAAAGAGAATAAGGCTAAAATTCATCATCTGTATTCATGTCATTTTAAATATTATTATTATTATTATTATTAATTATTATTGTATCATATACACCAATGTTAAATATTAATTTTTATGTATTCATGTAAGTACCATTATTTTAATTATTGCAGAATTATTTGATTCTGTAACACTGTAAAATTTTATTTTATGTGATATATAAATAACATTAAATGATAGTAATATAAAGCATTTCTCTTATTTATTTAAAGATTGAATATAAGAAATACAGTGGTGCCTCACAATTTGACATTTGAGTTTCATGGGTTGGCACATGCACGTGCATAGAATTGTGTGATGTCATTTGCTATTTGTCAGTTATTTTTGGGCTACTTTGGTGTTTGCCTGCATTGTTTGTGTTAATTTTCAATTCTACATTTTTCAGAAAGTAAAAAATTTGTAATTATTAATTTTTTGAGTGAAATGTAAGGATGGGTTCAAAGAGAACTGACCAGAGGAATAATTCCAAAAAGAACAACATTTGATTGAGCAAAGAGACGAAGAAAAAAATTATAGATAAAGTGCAAAAGGTAGAAACAATTAAAATGTAACTCAATTATGGCATCCCTAGGACAACTGTGACAACATTTTGCAACACAGAAGATTATGGGTGTTAGAATGTATGCTGGAAGACTTCATTCCAACATCCAAAGCCTAATAAATTGTGTTGTGTGTATAAAATAGTGTATTTTGTAATTTAGTGTGTTAAGACAATAGTAAAGCACATATAAATAATATAGTGTATGTCTGTCCCTCACCTCTCCCGTTAGGGGAGTGGGATGGGGGACGATAATGAATTAATGTATTCAACATAGTCTTATATGGGAATTATTGTCCTGCAATTCGACAGTGTCTCAATTTGACATTACTTCGGCGACAGATTAGTGTTGAATTGCGAGGCACCATTGTATTTATAAAAAAATTGTATTCATTTCTCTAATATAGATAGATATTATTCATATATTTGTTTACAAAACCTGATTATGATAAAGTACTCTGAAGAACAGAATTTATATGTAAAAAATACAATAAAAATTTAAAAAAGTAAATAGTAAATGAATATAAACATACTAAAATGACAATACATTCTCATGAATAATTTATGAACATGATTTTTAATAATAATAGGAGAAAGACCTATTAAATGGAGAAAACTATTAAAGTGAAAGTATTTTAAAAATACAGTATGGTATATTAAAATTAAGAAAAATATTACATTTATATTTTCTTACTTAGATAATTGCATTTTATAAGTAAATAGCCACAAATTACTAACCTATGCCAATCTGTTAAGTTATAAAATAATAATAATGTTAATATTTTATAACCGAAGAGCTGTTTTGAGAAAATAAGATATAAGCAAAATCAAAAATTAAAGTATTTTTATTTTATCGTCCAGAACTATAATATCCATCATTATGTTTTCATCTGTCATGCATAATGATTTTAAATATGTTAATCTCATTTCGAAATTTCAATTTATGCTTTTTTTTTTTCATTTAAATTTTCCAGGCGATTCCATCCTTTGGAAAATAAAAGTGGAAGTCAGAGTCCGACCATTTCCACTACTATGAAGATTCATCAGTATGCTGAATCTTCACAATGTTCATCTTTTTCTTCTAGTAGTGGGTGAGTTCTGTGGCAGCACCACTATTTGTTCTACCAATTAAACTGCGAAATGTCATCTACCACTAAAAAATCGCGACTAATTGTATTTACATAAATACTATAAATTTTTATTATAATATTTTAAAAATGAACATGTTGAAAATTTTGAAATTGATTAGAAAATAATATTTCATTTATAATCCAAATTTTTATTGCCGAAATCCATGCTTTGTCATCTTAGAATTTTTTCTGGCTGCATCTATGTTTAGTTACATCATCTACTTTGAGAAATTAAATTGTTTCACGATCCGATTGAAGAAGTCTGTTCCTCTAACACCATGTTTACATAACCACTGACAACCAAACCTCCTGAATGCGCCTTCTGGAAGGCGGATGGTGTAGTGTATAAAATAAAGGTTGGTTCTCATTAGCGCAGTAGTGGTATTTTATTGCTTTACTTTTCTGCCGCAAAAAACAGCTCAGCACTTCACACTAAAGCGATTATATTATAGGAAAGATATAAAGACTTCTTACATTTCAGTAGACATAGTGTGCCGACATTTTGATTATTGTATACTGTATGATTATGATGGAAAATAAAGTGGGTGTTTCTATTTTGTTATCAATAACCGAACAAGCAGCCATATTGAAATCTGATGTAAAATTGTGGAGCATCGCTATTAGTCAAAAAGCAAAATGGTCAGCTACTGCAACGGTTGAAGTTGAAGCGGCTCCAACTCGAACCGCCACCAAAAATCCGCGAGAGATGATGTCAGAAGGCAGTTTTCCGCACTGAAACCACTCTAGTGAGAACCAACCTTAACCATAGTTTCTATTGCAGAATCACAGCAGTCATTTCTGGTGGATTCACAAATTCCTCCCTTCATCAGATTTTCTGCTGTCTATGGTCAGAAATAATTCTTCCTAATAAAATATGCCAACATCATTATGGTGATAATGACCAATATCACTATATTCATACAGCTGAAACGAAAATAAAAATTTCATGTAGTTGGAGAAAATTCTTTTTACATTAAAGCTAATCTCTATCACTAATGTCAAAAATATAATTCTGGAAATTAATTTTAATTATTTAATTTCCTGCCAATATTGAATGATTAGATATTTTATTTGAACAGGGAAAAAAATATTTAAGATTGCTTTAAAAACGTTAAAGTTATCCACGGATCACAGAAGTTATCTTGCACTAGATTTATATTGCAATATTAAATTTCTGTAAGTATCTGCTTTAGGAATATGTATATTCTTCATTTATGGTAGTAATATTTTATTTTCTCTTTAGTAGAGAAATTACCATTTATATGACAAAGCTCCTTTAAATCTTCAAGAACCTATTAATCTACTAAGAGAACTGTTTTTACGTTTTGCATCATGATAATTTGATATTTTAATTATTCGTTCAATCTCTTCATGCACCCTGGTATGGATTGTAGTATCACTAGATGTCACTAATTTGGATAACTATTGTGTGGGTTAGAAAGATATTTTTTATTTTACTGTTTCCCTTGAGGCAAAATAATAGAATATTTTTAAAATAACATATCAATAAACTGTACAAAAATTCTTGATTTTATTGCAATTTTAAATAATTTTATTTTAAGTACAATATTTTATTCTTCCATTTTTTTATATGGTTTCCTTGAATGGTGGTTTCTCGCTGCATTCTCTCAGTGAGCACTAAGTGGCAAGGCATTTCCATGCCCATCACATTCCTGGTAGAGTCAGTCTTCAGATGTAAGATGAGTTTCCACCAGCCGATCAAAGTCTTCTGAAAAAAATGGAGTAGTGCTACCTAGGAACTGAGCTCAGATCCTCTAAGGTGAAAAAACATCATGCTTCTTCCACGGCCTAAATATTTAATAGAAATCAGCCATTTTGCCGCTTGGAAACCTTTCAGTTTTCCACCCTGGAAGCTGGGTTCAATTCTCAGCTCCCATCACTTCGAATATTTATTTATGGAAGCCAAGTCTGTAGCAGGGCTTGTTTCGTCCTGCCACTTATTATTCTATTGAGAGAAAAGTAGTGTTATCTGTTGACAAATTATCTACAGAATAGAAATCGACATAAAATCTAGAAAGAACTAACATGACATATGGTGATGTCTTTTTTGTCAACTAATGCCACCACTTTTCAATTAAATAGCATACCAAGTGGCAAAGTAAAACAAGCCTTTTCACATACTACTAATCCCTAATGAATGCATCAGTAAAAGTATAAAGAACTGGAATCAAGGGACCAAGCTCCAACTCAATACATTTGCAAAGATTATACTTAAGAATCGAATCCGATCCTCCAGGATGGAAAACAAACGTTTTCACACAACCAATATGGCCCACTAACACGTGGTGGAGTCAAGTAATGATGGAAAGTTCTTTTGAAAAATATCTGTAGGATGGAGGATCCAGAATTTAACACGAGTCCAACTTACAAGCAGAGCAATGTGGCTATCCAGTCGATAATTTTAAAGGATCGTAAAATAAACAAATTTTGAGGAATTTATTTAATTTTAAAATGCTTGATTTTAGTTAGATTATGTCGTTTTTATTGTTGAAAATGTGATTATTTGTATAACTCAAAAATTAACACTTTGTATTATTTTATTATCTGTTATATTGAGAAAATAGACTTAAAAGCTCTTTTTATATATGTGCTAATAAAGTTTTAAAAATAATTATAAATAAAATGTATCATCTCTAACTACATTCTTGGTTTGACTGGTTTCATACTTTCGGTTATCTTTAATATTTTTTACTTGTTGCTCCCATATTTTCCTTTGATATGAATTTAGCATTTTTAATTTATCTTGGAGAAAAATCATAATATAGTATTTATATCCTACTTTCTTATTGTTATAAATATCTTTACTTTTGTTTTGTAGCAGTTTAAATGAAAGTCAAATATATGTATTTTAAAATGCTTTATAATAAGGCAAGAATGTCTGGTAAAATGGCATATTACTATCCCTTTTTACACTTCATTTTAAAAAACTGCATATGTCATACATTTTAAAGACTAGAGATGCATATAAAACATGAAATTAAACAATATGTGTAAGTACTTCACTATTCATTAATATTTATGACACTCACCCATGTTTAAAGCAGGCTTGGACTACATTGTGTTTTAACAGATTGCAAACCTAACAATATGGAAAACTTTGCATCCAGGATTCACTAAATATCAGATGATCTTCAGGAACTAAATAGAAAAATTAACAGTTAAGCTGCTAGATACAGAAAAACTAACATTCACAATTCTGAATGTAGGCAAAATGTTAATAATAAACAACAAACAAAAAGTTAGCTAGCTTAATTCTACAAAGAAATACAAACTGGAAATAAAAATAATAGTTTATTAATGGATTCCAAAATCTCTAAAAAGAATAGAAATCCAATAAATGCTTCATTCAAGCAAAAATAAATTTAATAAATTAAATTAGCAATTATTCTCTCTCTAAAGTTGTCTCCAAAAGAAATAATACCAAAATACTCTTAAATTTACTTAAAGCAAAATACAGTAGAACCTGTATAAGACGACCACCTCCGGTTCCAATCAAAATTGGTCGTTTGTACAGGTAGTCGGCTTATACAGGTTAAATATAATACAGCATGCTTAAATGAAATAAAACGATTACGATTTAATAAAACAGAAACGTATGCTTTTGTTACAATTTATAACAGTTCATCATTTATTCAAACACACAACATATTTAATTAGTATGGAAAAACTATCAATAGTGCTTTGTCGCATTCCACTTATAATTTCTATGAAAAGCAGTGTTTGATGTTTAATTGAGACAACAGTTTTTCATTATTTTCAATTGTTTAATTTTTCAATACATTTCTTACAGTTGCGATTTCTGTTGTTCCTCCATTCAGTCAGAATTTCTTTTTAAAGACAATATTTTGCGGATCTGTGTTTTCCCCCACGTTAAATTTTTCTGTTAATGCTGTTTTTTTTAAGCATATTTTAAGCCCCCTTTCCAATCAAGGAGATTACTAAGGGGGCAGGGCCAGTTCCAACCATGGGCTGCACCCATACCTGTGGAAGGGTACCGGATGGTGAAGGACAGGAATCGCTGGTCCCAGCACTCCGAAAAAATCCAGGACCAGACCCGGGACGCGAACCCGGGTCCTCCAACATGGCATGCCAATATGTTGCCACTCTGCCATCCATCTGCCTGTTAATGCTGGTCAGAAAGACCTTTCTTACTGTCTTCAATCATTTTTATTCGCTGTCTAAATTCAAAGAATTTACTTTTCGTTTAACATCACACGAGATTACATTTGATTAATACAAACATCCGGATTCGGTGGCTGATTGTTTTCACTTTCCCTGTTTTCCCTATATCACTTCGCCATAGGCTTTCAAATTATGATTTTTCCATTTTTAATACAAAATTTAATTATCATATCAAAATAAAGAGCTAAGAAACATGCATATTAAAAAGATATCGCATCAAAGTAAAAATGTTGCTATATTTCGTCATTCCAGCGCTCTGTATCATTCTTGTGTATGAATGATGGGAAAAATTCCTACGATGCAATTTTTTCAATTGCAGTGGTTTGACTTACTGATGTAAGCAATAAAAATAGTCAATTAGTAGCGAAGTTAAAAAAATTATGGTCATCAATACGGTTTCACTTTATGTTTGGTCTACTAACATGATGGTCATGGTCGCGTTATGCGATGGTTGCCTTATGGAGGGTCAAATAGCATTATTTCTATAGTAAAAATTTGGTTCCTATAAATCATGGTCATTATGTCAGGTGGTTTTCTTGCACAGGTGGTCGTGAACTCAGTTTTCACTGTACTTCCATACTGATAAAAATATACTCAATTGGTTAAATAAGTTCATGCATAAATAAAAATCATCTTTAAATAAATTCAAATATATCAACCAAGATACACATGAACTTATTTAAAGATAATGTTACTTGCAGGTTACACTACCTCATTAGTTAGTTGCAGTAGCACACTTTTATAGTGACTGGTATGAAATGCTCTCATTCAAGCTCATTTATATACATCTTACTATGTTTTAACTTTTACTTACAGGTTATCATCAACATTTGTGTTGTCATCTTTACAACAATATTTGACTTATTTCGTTTATAATTTAATCAAAATGAGACTAATCTTTAACTCAATGAGATCTCAAGTTGGCAGTGATATGTAGATTAGATGATATCCCTATATGCATTCTTGAAGTTAAGAATCATTTCAACTTATATCACCATTTTGAAAAATTTGAGCAGGAATGTATCTTTATGCAGGAATATAATAGAAATAATAAAATATAAAGGAAAAATGTGTTTTTAATTCCTCACATATAAGTTTGAAAAATAATGCACATAATAGATTTGTTGATGACATACTTCTATTTGTCTCAAATAAAAAGTTGACATATATACAAAACAATATAAATAGGAATCTGAAAATCTGCCCATTATTACTTATGATTAAACCCTATTTATATATATACAATTATTTTGTGACTTGATATGGAGAAAATATAGTATGTCCAGATGAATCCAGGGCAGAAACCCTAAAGACAAAACAAATGCAGAAAAGCTCAAGTAGACAAAATTTCATTCTTGATTCTTTCGGATAAACTTTCCATTAATTCATGAAAAATTCCTAGTAAATAAAAAATATTTTACATAATCACTTTCTTCATTCTCAAATTGTCAACTAAACAGAATAAAAAATCAATTTTGCTAATTTATTATCTCTCTGAATAGCAATAGTAAAATAGGAAAATTGATTGTTAGTCCAATGAAATGTTAAATTTGATGAAAACATTTTAAGCATAGCATTTAAGAATTTGAGCTAAAAGATTTAGGTTTTAAATAATGACAAATAATCTTATTTTTATTCTGACAATTTATACATTCATATATTTAGATTCCATCTCTATCTCTAGGAGGATCTGGTTTTCTGTATTTCTTTTCTGGTCTGTAAAAAAATATTACCATAATTCATGTCATTGTTTTTCAAATACACAGTATAAAAAGGATTTTCACTCACTTAGGATACCATTGATGCTTTGTAGTATAGGTTAGTGCTTGTAATTCCTCCATGTCTGGTCCATCAGGTTTATAACGATGATGATCATCTAATCTGTATTGTATTTTTAAAAGTGAATCTCCCTGTAAAAATATGATAATGATTATTCATAATCAATAAGATAAACTTGTGCATAAAATCTTATCTCATGAGATTTTCCATTACTCACTTCTTTCAGTTCTGGTTCCATTTCCGGCAAAGGCTAAAAATCAAAAATATTTTATAAAAATTTACTTTTACATTAAATTATACACATTTACAAAAATTCAGCACTAGACTATTAGTATTAAATCAAAACCATTTATTCATTAGAACTTTTTTTTAAAATACACAACTATCAAAATGAATAGCTCATAAGTCCATTTTTTTCTTGTAAATGATAAAGATTTGCCTTTCAATTTATTAAAAAATGTTAATATTATGTTTTCATGATCACAAATAATTTAATTTTATCAGATATATACATTGATACACCATTAATTAAAATAAAATTGCTGACCATGAAAGGATCTACAGTGCATCACTTTCAAAATGATAGAATCTAGAAAACTATTGTACATAATTTTTTTGATTTTGAAATGGTTATTTATATTTTGATTTCTGTTAAGTAAAACAATGACTTTACATTAATAACAAAATATAACAGATATTTTATTATTCTTTACCCTATACAACTATAATTTCATTAATTACTTTTATGATAATCAATCCTTTTCCTATGACAATAGGAGCTGGTATGCATATATTGGCATCTATTTCTAAAATCTGGTTACAATAGTGTATGGTTAGACTATTGAATGCAGTCTTAATAGTAAAGAATACCCAGTACCTGATTTTTTCTTTTTAAAAAAACAGAGCCATGATGACAATTTTATTTTTGTTGAGGTATGCATATATTGGCATCTATTTCTAAAATCTGGTTACAATGGTGTATGGTTAGACTATTGAATGCAGTTTTAATAGTAAAGAATACCAGTACCTGATTTTTTCTTTTTAAAAAAACAGAGCCATGATGACAATTTTATTTTTGTTCAGGCTGTGAAGGTTTTAAAAATAAACACTGCCTAGGTTTCATTGATATTTTATAAAACACTTTAATATTCAAAAACAACTTGCTTAAATATTATAATAAAACAGTCCTTTACAGCCCTTTAGCAAGTATAAAATTTTATTCTGGCATAATGTTTTCGAACCTTAAGCGGTTCCTCTTCAGTGCCTCACATTTACAAAATAGAACACTAACTGAATATTAGAAAGTCGAACATTATAACAAATTTAAATTTCCGAACAGACATTTAGTAGACATTTTAGTGACAGAAAGCAACGGACACTGACGTTTCTGCACGTATCTTGGTGTCTTAAATTTATTGTACAAATCATACTACTTGCAATTATTTGTAATAATTTTCTAATTATTATTTATTCTTATAAGTGTATATGATTTTTAAATGTTTATACGCTAGAAATTTTGTGTTTACTTGATATTATATTTAAAATAATGACAATTATAATGTACGCATATATACTTGTTCTATACTAAATGTCTGTTCGGAAATTTAAATTTGTTATAATGTTCGACTTTCTAATGTTCAGTTAGTGTTCTATTTTGTAAATGTGAGGCACTGAAGAGGAACCGCTTAAGGTTCGAAAACATTATGCTAGAATAAAATTTTATACTTGCTAAAGGGCTGTAAAGGACTGTTTTATTTTATAAAACATTTTATAAAGTTCATTTTCCAGAAGTTGCATCTAAAATATTTGAAGCCAATTTACATTTTCTTCATTAGTAAGTTTTAATCTCTCTACAATAGCAGCTCCTAAAAGTTTCATGGAAAAAAATCTTCATGTTTTATTTCAGGAACTAAAAACTTATTGTTCACAATATTATTGAGTTAATTTATAATAATCTCATGGAATATATAGACAGTTAAATTCCTTACTTCTATTTCCACAATACTAAAATTGTGATCATTAGTTATTCAAATATATTGTTCAAATTACAGAAATTTACTCCATCTTCAAAATAAATATATATTTAATTTCTTTTAACAGTAAGAGTCTAGAATACAAAGGATACAACAAGAATATCACCAATTGAAAGATGATGATAGATCTTTTGGAAAATTTATTTAGCTTATCTATCTAATAGAGAAAATGATTAATGAAATTAAAATACTTCACTGCACTTAGTATCTAAACAGGTGTGCGCCATCATTTTGAAAAGTTGTCTTAAAACCAGAGATAGTTTTCGGAATTAACCTTAGCACAACAGAATTGTCGATTTGTATTTTAATCATCAGTCTGTGAGGGCGAATCTTTAATTTTTAATATATATCTTGGAATGCTTGCAAATAGAAATATGATTTAACATTTTCCATGATATATTAAAGAATGAAGATACTACATTCACATTTTGCTTTTTGCAAGTGATAATTGTAATTTACTTATTACTTACACCGCTTTCAAAATAAGCAGCTCATTATATAACCATCATCAGCAGATACAAAATTATCATACAGAATTATATATAAAAAACTTTTTTTTAATGTAATTCTGTATGATATGAACATTCTAATTTAACAAAATTTGAATTTCAGTGAAATTTTCTACAGAAAACACTTTAATATGTGGAAATATTCAAAAATTACCAAGATTAATTATATTTAATACTTCATTACTATTTCTATAGACTTTTTTTGTGCACTACAAAGCCATGCTTCTGAAACATTTTCTCCTTGTTCATTTATGACATTCTTGTATACAATTCTATACATCATCTCTAACCTAAGTAGACCTTACTTCAAAGCATCACAAGATTTATTTAAGCATTTTCCTGTTTCACTTGTAAATCATATTGATAAGCCCAATTAGTTAGAGCAATTCTTGTTTTTCCTATTTTTATATCATACTTACACTCACCTATCCTGTCATCTAGATTTTTTTCCTGGCCCCTATGTATTATTCTTTTCTCAAGCCAGTGTTTTATATAAAACTATCATGTAGACTCCTGTTTTTCATTCTTCTTTATATTAATTATTCTTTAATTTATTGAAGATGTTACAGTCTCTTTTTAAGCATATCTTTTTTTGCTAGTTTTCATTTTGCAGAGTAAGGCATTTTTATGAATTTTTTATTCTTCTGTGTCTGATTTTTTTCCTTGTCAGTGTTCTCTATTCACATTGACTCTTTCTTCTGAGATAATGTGCAAAATATACAATAAATAGTCAAAAAAAACTATTTATTGTATATTTTGCACATTATCTGAGTATGAATGTAGCCATGTTTCTCCTCATTTCTAATAAACTTTTGGAATTCTCCCAGAACCATATTTGTCTTTCTAGCTCATGGTGCCATTAAATTGTGAAGCCCACAATTTTATTTATTTTTTATTTAATACTATTTAAAAAATTAAAAGTATTAAATAAAATAACAGTAATATTTTATTATAGCAAAAATGATCATATCATCATACAAAATTGGTAGGAATCTACTACTATTTCAATACAGTTGTGGGGTCGGAAAATCCCCCCCTTTCCTTTATTGTCGTGAATTCGAATCGATATCAAATTCAAAAATGATCATATTATCATCATACAAAATTGGTAGGAATCTACTACTATTTCAATACAGTACTATTTATAATATACTGTATTACAAAGACATCTGTAAAGACTCACATGAATACAAATAGTAGGCTATGTGACTACATCAATAAAAGTGGCTGATTCCACTTCCCATGCTTGATAGCAGCAAAAAATTCACTAATGAATCATAGTATATTGTAATTTAAGCTCAATGAAGGTAAAGCTCAATGAATCATAGTATTGTAATTTAAGCTCAATGAAGGTAAAAATCACTTTGATTTTTATTTATATATTCAAGTATTTTAATTTGGCCTTGATATTTATTATTATAATGTTTTTGAAGTAAAATTAATAAGTTCTAAAAAAATTTTTGTCAAATTAACTTTTGACCCCCACAAGTGTCTGTAAATAAGTGTAGCCCTGTCTTTTCTTTTTCATTGCTATCTGTGCAATGATAAAAAGCATTTTAAAATATGCCAAGAATGCGACTCTCTTATAACTATAAGGATCATTGGACTAGGCAGGCACTAATATCTGAGCCTACATTGGCTTTCCATATACTATAATTATGTAATGCTGCTGTTCTATCTGTAAACTTATATTTAAGAAGTGTATTACTGTTTTACACTTATAAACTACAAATACAATAAATGTTTATACTCAATATATAAAAAAATAAAGTTATGGAAAATATTTTACATAAAATCAAATTTATATAAGTTGGAAAGATGCTATACTATAAAATTATTAATTTTAGTACTTTATTGATATAATAATATAATATGCAAAAGTCCCTACTGAGATAATTTTATCTGGAAGCAGATTAAAATTTACAGTTTTATAATTATGCAGTTCAAAATTACAGTTATATAAATTAATAAACTGTGATGGAAGTAATTTATATAAATTCCAATTTTAATCATGTAGTAAAAGCATCACAATACGTAAAATCTATACAAAATAAACAATTATTAGACTTATATATAATAAATATTTACAATTGCTTACCAGTGTATGTTCATAAGGAAATGGTTTTTCTGGATGCCAGCATACTATGGTGCTTCCATTATCTGTCATCACTATCCACTGATCTCTAAATAATTTAAGCAATTATTTTAAAAGTACAGTAAATATTTCTTTATTTATAAAAATAATTTAAAACTGTTATTCATACTTATCATGTATTGATGTGGAATATAATGAAACAGATGGCTTGATATTATTTAATTTGAAGTCGGAAGCAGATTAAAATTTACAGTTATATAAATTAATAAACTGTGATGCAAGTAATTTATATAAATTCCAATTTTAATCATGTAGTAAAAGCATCACAATACGTAAAATCTATACAAAATAAACAATTATTAGACTTATATATAATAAATATTTACAATTGCTTACCAGTGTATGTTCATAAGGAAATGGTTTTTCTGGATGCCAGCATACTATGGTGCTTCCATTATCTGTCATCACTATCCACTGATCTCTAAATAATTTAAGCAATTATTTTATTTTAAAAGTACAGTAAATATTTCTTTATTTATAAATATAATTTAAAACTGTTATTCATACATATCATGTATTGATGTGGAATATAATGAAACAGATGGCTTGATATTATTTAATTTGAAGTAAGTGCATTCTGCAATAAGAAATAAATTAATCTTTTACTCAGTAAAAATCAATAATTTTTTTATGTAAATATTAATATAAATGAAATATATATTAGTTATGTATAAGTCTCTTTATGATGGGTAGACAAGCCATATCTCCTCAAGCAATGCAAATATTTATAGCAGCTTGGTCATCTTTTTCTCAACAAATAACACTATTTTTTAATCTATTGATTACTAAGTAAGAGCTGAGGCCCTGCCATAGGCCATTTACATCAAAAATGGCATAATGTTCAGAACAACAATCAATAGCAATGGCTCAGACTACCAAATATTTTTCCAAAGGATGGAATCTGGATTCCAGCCTAGGTCTTCTGTACAGAAAGCCATAGTGTTTCCAGATAGTCAAACTGGCCAAAAACACAATAAAATCAGATTAAATTAAAATATCAATTAAATTCTTGGATGCCTTATTGGATCAACTATTTTGAATTCAAAAAAATCATCAGATTCTAAACCAATAACATCAAAACCCAATCTGACCAGCAATATAATAAAAATCCAACTAAATTAAAATATCCGTTAAGTTTCAGACCACCATTTTGAATTAAAAAAAACAATCATCAGATTCTTAATCTGTAATCCAAAAATCCCTATCCAGGCAACAATACAAAAAATCAGGACTAAATCAAAATAGTCTTTAAATTTCAGGTTGCCATATTGGATCCATTACTTTGAATTAAAAAAAAAAAATTACCATCAGATTTGTAATCTGTAGCCCACAAAACTGCCATGTATTGATTTTCATCAAAATATATCTAATATTAAAAATCTGTTAAATTTGAGGTAGCCCCAAATTTTTATGACATTGAATTAAAAAAAAAAAATTACCATCAGATTTGTAATCTGTAGCCCCCAAAACTGCCATGTATTGATTTTCGTCAAAATATATCTAATATTAAAAATCTGTTAAATTTGAGGTAGCCCCAAATTTTTATGATTCCTTTTTGAGTATAAATTTTTTTAATTAATATGTGAAGAGATGTTTTTCAACTTAAAACACTTAGTCAAGAAATAATGATTTTTAAGTCAAAAAAATAAACATTGAAGATTTAGCTTGCCCTTTTCTACCCCTTTAGGATAGAATTTCAGATTGTCATATTTTTTCTAAACTAGTTCAGTGATCTTCTATAAAATCTCCAAATTTCAACTTTCCAGATTTAAAAAGATGTTTAAACATTAAAGCTTGAACTTATTTAAAAAAAAGCTGAAGTTTTGGTCATCTGTTTATTTGCAAGAAAACTCCAGCCCTTTGGATTGAGCTGACTCAAGTCAGCAACTCTAGAGAACTGCTTGCATTGGATAAAAAGCAGTTACGGATTATTATAGATAAAAATCAATTAATCAATTAAACAGTTGTCATCTTAGAATACATCAGCACTTAGAAATTTTTGATAATCAAATCATAAATGTAAAGATGTAAATGAATAAGGTTCTAGACATCTCTGTTCTTTAGGATTGTCAGTTTTGGTTTCATTTCAATAATCCATGAAAAATATCTCAATTTAATCTAATTTCTTGATTTCAATAATTCTTGTAGTTTATTTGCTAGAATGATTTCTGCTACTATAGTTTATGGCTAGTCTTTGACAGTATCTGAGTCTAAGCCTAATACTGCAATCTTATGTATATTGTTGTACTGTTATGAAAATTCCAAAACAGTAAAGATGTTTTTAAAATATGTAAATATTTTTCTTCTATTTCTGTCCACAATGGAAATGATGCAAGAATATTTTCCTTGAAGGATTTGAAAATTCCAAAACAGTAAAGATGTTTTTAAAATATGTAAATATTTATTTTTCTTCTATTTCTGTCCACAATGGAAATGATGCAAGAATATTTTCCTTGAAGGATCTGTAGTGATCCAATGAAAGAAATTGTCTTACTACTAATTAAAAGTATTCCTGGTGTGTGTTGTAAATTTTGATTACATTTACCATAAAGACATAGTGCAAAACAAATCTTTACTGAATGTCAAATCTAATAGAAAGTACTAAGAATGTCTCTCCCACTTCCTCCTTTTTTATTGGTTTTCAATAACTTTTTTCCTGTATTAATTTTCTCATTTCATCTTTTCATATAATTTTCTTTCATACTTTTTATTTTTTATTAAGTAGCTATATATATTTGATGTATATTATAAACAGTAATATCTCTCTAATACATATGTCTATTTTATATACATTCTTTAAACCAAATGCATCAACTTCTCATAACTGAATAGTAGGTGGCTCCTAAAAATGATTACATAAATTGTAAATGCACAAAAGAATTTTCAACATGTATTTCTTAGTATTCCAGAAAATTCTGGTACTTATCCATTTGAGATTGTGTTGTCAGCCAAAACAATGATAAATTATTCTTTCTTGGAATTTCTTCCTCAGTAAAACGTATACAATCATCTCTTTCTAGTTACTAATGATCTCTATTGGCTAAAATATAATAGAACTGCTAACAAAGAGCAAAGCAAAGTGAAAAAAGGAAATGGTAAAAATATGTATAATGGGACAATAATTAAATACATCATCTCAGGACTGCAAAAGAATAAAACAGAAATATCAAAGTATTATTTCTTTTGTTTCATGTTTTTTTTTTTTAGATTTTGATCTACTAAGCCTTTCCACTGTAGGTTTCATCTTTGCATAATCATATATATTTCCTATTTTGTGATTTTGCACAGAAAGCAATATACTATATATTCAAATTTTATGGCTATTTTGTGAATATACATATGGAATTTCACAATTTCCCTCACAATGATTATTTTTCATTTTTTTCCAAATTGGAAATTACAAAAAACTTGATACGAGGGTCAGTCAAATGAAAACTGGAAATATTTTTTTACAGCTCCTGTATTACAGACAGAGTTGGAACAAGTACACTATTTTTCAATGTAGTCCCCCCACTTTTCCGCCACCGAGTCGGGAGGGCATGGATACCTCGGGAAAAAAATCTTTTGGCTGTGCCCATAACCACTCATGCACCACCTGTTTCACCTCCGTGTCAGTCATGAACTTGTGGCCACCTAAGGAGTCCTTTAGTGAGCCAAGATGTGGAAGTCGGAGGGCACGAGGTTGGGAGAGTAAGGAGGATGGGGGAGGCACTCCAGACGCAAGTCCTGGATAGTCGCCACGGTCACACGAGCTGTATGAGGATGCGTGTTGTCATGCTGGATGAGAACGTCTGTTGAGAGGAGTCCGTGACATTTGGTGTGTTTCAGAATGTCATGCAGTAATTCACTATAGGTGGCACTGGTCACTGTCTTGCCCTTATCCATATAATGTTCCACTATGGGACTCTTGTGGTCCCAGAATAAGGTCAGAATCATTTTTCCTGCGAATGGCTGGCTGCGGAACTTTTTCAGCTTTGGTGATGTCGAATGCTGCCATTCCTTACTGGAGCGCTTGGTCTGTAGTTGGTAGTGATGAACCCAGGTGCCAACATGCGTCAATGGATTTCTATTGGTTTTGTGCCTTCACTGTGTAGGAAACGGATCACTCCATGCTGCTCTTCTTTGGTGCATTCCAACAGAGGGGCTGCCAAATTGGAAACGCCGGTATGTCTCCACTAGGTCATGTGGGGACGCGGGACCAACGCCAATTGATGGCAGAAGAGTCCACGCGCATGCATACCGGGTCTGATCGCAATGGGAGCGGTTTTCGATTTTCTACAACGGTTTTCTGGTTTTCATTTGACTCAGCCTCATATCACATAACTCTAAGTGGAATATATTTTCCAAATACATATTACCAAGAAACATGATATATACACAAAAATAACACAAAATGAATGGAGAATACACAAAATAAGAAACTGATATAGGATTGTCTCAGTCAGACAAGGATCACTCTCCTTTCTCGTTTTGTTTTGCTTGGACAGTGTCACTCAGGATGGAGTCAAATGAACCAATAAATGAACATGAAGCTATGTTATTGTTCCTGATCTATCTTCCAAAATTCTGACAATCTATAAATGAAATGTTAAACTAGCATTACTAAAATATATATCAAAATTCACTTTTAAAACCACAAATAATACACAGTTATAAGCTCTCAGTTAAAGTGAAAAACAATTATTTATTGCAGAGTTTCGGTTTTAATAAACCATCATCAGTGCAAATATTACATCTTTATCAAATGTAATATTTGCACTCATGATGGTTTATTAAAACCAAAAGTACTCTGCAAATAATTGTTTTTCACTTTAACTGAGAGCTTATAATTGTGTATTATTTGTAAACTAGCATTGCTAAGCAATAATTAAAATAAGCCAGACAAAGCTAAAAACAAACATCTAAATATTAAAAAAAACTAGTTTTTTTTAAATACTTTAATAAATTATATTTTATTAATTAAAATTACAGCTTTCATTAACTGTATATCTGCTTTTTTGTTTTAGGTTCATAGAAATGGGAAAATTAATTTAAAAAATATATAGAACTGTGATAAAAACCAAAATCAACAATGTACTGCATGATTTATTTAAATACTTTTCTATAGTTAGTTATCATTTTGAGATTATTTTTCCCTCCCTTTATACACATATTAATAGGTATTAATTGCATTTATTTAATATAAGGTCTTTCTAACAAAGATACACTGACAAACTGCTTTATTCTGTTTAATACAGTTCCAGACTTAAGCACATCAAGCAGTGAGAAATATTGTTTTTACAATAAATTAAATTATTTCTCACTGCTTGATGTGCTTAAGTCTGAAACTGTATAAGGTCTTTCATTTTAGATTTAAAAGAGCTAATTAATCATAAAAAGATCCTTATTCATTTTATTCATGTGATTGCTTTCCATATATTTCAAGAAAAATATCTTAAAATATTCATATATTAATTAAAAGGGATTAATATAATTAGAATGATTTGAGTAGAATTATGTCGCTGCTCAAACTTGAGCCAACAGATAATCATCATATACAGTGGATTCCGCTTAATTGGGACAAATCTCAAAGAACGAAAACCAAACTAATACACTAATACAAAATTTAAATGCTTAATTGGGACAACTTTGTGTGGGTGTCTGCCATGGAGTTCCTTTCTACACCAGGATATTTTTTTTTCTTGTATGTGTGCAGTGTTGTCTATTTGGCATGAAGTGTTGTTCTGAAGATTTAATAATGATATGTTTTTATCTGCCAAAACAATAGCTTAATTGGGACAGTAGCAGAATTCAATCAGTTTGCCCTCTTTCTGTTTAGCTATAGTTAATGCCTGATTGTAATAAATAAAATTAAAAAAGAAAAAAGTCAAAATGAAATATAAAAAAAGCCAAATTTGAGGCCTTTTTTAAAAAGCCAAATTTGAAAGCCTTTTTAAAAGCTATCTAGATTTGAAATCTAGATAACTTTTAAAAAGCCTAATTCTAACTTTAAAAAAGTTAAATTGGCAATGCTTCTCTAGACCATATATATTTTGTATAGGTGGCCCTTTTTGAATTAAGATATAATCTTTTGCCACTGAATTTTATTGTACCAGAAATCTTTCAATGATCCCATTAAGCAAGTAAGAAATAAATTTTTGCCTTCTCCATGCTTCTAAATTATGAAATGATATATATTATATTTCTGAAAATGTTGTTGCCTAACGGATTCTCCTCCTGAAAACACAATAGAACGAATTAAGTAATCCAGTACATGAATTAATGTATATGGAAATAAAATGTAATGTAGGAATGTATACAATTAAATCAATCATATGCATCTAGACAGCAACACGAATGATATCATCCGATTGATTTTTTGCTAATTAGTGTTCAACGATAGTCAAAATTCGTTATGCACAGCCTTCGTGATTAGAATATTTTTGTTTATGTTAGTGTTTCTAGCTTTTACTGCTTTTGTTAGGCGATTGAAATATATTACAATAGCAAAGGTCTCAAAAACACGAACATTTCACCCTATTACAGAATATATTAAATCTGAAGACAAATGTCTGTATGTATAGAGTGGCATCACTCAATGTAAAATTTATCGTAATTTTTGCTGACAATAAAACTTAATTACCGTTTAGCCTGCTTAACATCCGACAACCAAGGATTTTAGATCTGATAACAGAATGAAACAAAGCCATATCAAAAAATTCTAATCGGTATTTTAAAAGTTTCAAACTTTTCCTTCATTTATAGACCATGATACAATTAAGTTCACCATGCATCATCTACGAGAAGCGCCCTCTCGTGATAAGGATAAATCCTACAAACAAAAAATAATTTTTTTTTTACAAATATAAGTAATAATTACCTTCACCTACGAGAAGCACCCTCTCGTGACAAGGATAAATCCTACAAACAAAAAATAATTTTTTTTTTACAAATATAAGTAATAATTACAGAAACGAATAACAAAGGTGAGAAATATAAATAATAGAAACACTATTTTAAGGTAAAAAAAAACACAAATACAAATAAGTATATACAGTTTCTTAGAAATTAGACAAGACTTTATTCATCAAAATAAATTCGTAGCATTAGATTTTATGAAATATGATCCTTATAACCTATCTCTTCATTTTTGTTTAAATCTGATCTGAGAAGTTTTTTAAATATGTTTAATTAAAAATCAGTTCGTATTAATTATAGTATACTAACAACTAACTTATAATAATTATTATTATGCTTTAACAGACGTACACTTAATATGTTGTAAGCATAAACAAGGCTGTAAGAGACTCTACGAAATAGCACCTCTGGCGATAATTATTGTAGCGACGAACGAAATACAGTCAAGATCTATGGTCAAGATACAGTACATAAACTTCAGAACATGGCTGAACCGATTCTAAAACTTAATTTTACATGAAAACAGAATTTTCCTAGATTCACCAAATTTTCTCCCAAAAATTATATTCTATTACAATTTTCTCTCCAAATCCCTCATTAAAATCTCCCATAATTAGAGAATTTTACTGAACTTTACAAAGTTATGATCATGGTTATAAACCACATCAATATTCACCGCCATCTAGTAATTGCAAATTTTAATCGGTATTTCTATGTATGTATTCTGTGAAATTTCCCAAAATTCAGGAATGTTTCTTTTAATTAATAAATATCTGTTAATTTCGTTATTACTTTAAAAGCAAAAATTTAGAGATAATTCAGATTTGTGAAAATAGTTTTCAACTTGTCAACATGATAAAATGGTAAAAGTCATATGATAATGTAATGCTAAGCTAGCTAAACCAGTCTTTTCGTTACCAAACAGTACTAATTTCAGTTTTATCATATGACTTTTACCATTTTATCATGTAATGCTAAGCTAGCTAAACCAGTCTTTTCGTTACCAAACAGTACTAATTTCAGTTTTATGATTGTACCATTCTAAACACTATCTCATCGCTATCAGATATACTGTTGCCAGATTTCCTGGAGGAGAGACCGGAACCAGCGGCGTAACATCCTGTTCATTCAAGAGAATCAAGCATATGTCTCCCTATTCTGAGCGGCATTGGCCAAGTAAACTGAAAAAGGAAGGGAAAAATATATAGAGAGAGATCCTTGTCTACGTTGTTATGATTGACAGAGAATCCTTTTTGGGTATGTATATAAAATAAACTTACCTATACATTATATACTAGAGGCTCTACCTCTGAATGCGAAGCGCCCCAAGTCCCGTTATGACGTTTTTTATCTTAAATTGTTGGAGTTAAAATGTATACAGTGTTTTAAAATAAGAGGAAATAATAATAGTAATTCACAAAGTTAAGCATATTTTAATAAATATGTGTCCACAAAGCTTGTGATTCTGAGGTCAATAGAGTTTATAATAATGCTCGAGAATTGTTAAGTCATAAATACTGGCATGATTTACTAAATTTTTAATGTATGCAATACATTATTTAGAAACAAATTCAGAGTTATTAATAAAAATCGATCAATAATCGATCACGGATGTAAATAATCCTCCGATATCTTCATCTGGGAATATATTTTAAAAAACTGAACTGACATGGCAGAGGCAGTAAAAAAAGCAACAATAATAAAATTAATTAGTTATTTTCGATGGTTTAATGTAAGAATTTTAACAAGATCAAGCGATAGATAAATATATATAATACTATATAGCAGGGCCCGTGATAAGTCTGTGGTTCGGGCCTCACTTAAAAAAGTACATCATTTTGGTTTAATAAAAAAATATAAAATGTCAAACATTTATTTAAAAAAATAATACAATAAATTCTAAATTCGATACATTACATATCATACAAAATACAAACATTAAATAAAAAGTCAATCATAAATATGGAAAGATAAGTCGGCCGGATTTGCTGCGTAGAAACGCTTTGGCTTCCCTCTCTATAGGACCTGAGTTAGATTATCAGATCCCATTCCTTGGTAATTTTTTCGGGGTTCTGGGCGCTGCTCGTTTCTTATAATCCTGCTGATGACTCCACAGAATGGTCAGCCTGTGGCAGGCTGTTATAACCCCTATCATTTATTAAAATCACCACTGATTGAAAGTGACGTCATCTGTTGACAAAAAAATATTGAAAGATATATTCTATATACAAGTTTTTCCTTCGTTTTCAATCAATGGCACGCGAATATTATGGTGTAGTTAAACCGCTATATCACACAAGGGATATATTTTATCTGGCGATGGTCATTTGTAGAGCTCGTCATAGGCTGGCCAACACCAATGAGGGAGTCAACCGAAAGAATGAAGGATAGGATTCAACAAGCCGGTTCGAACCTCTCCTGAAAAACGAGATGTGAAACTCGGTTCCTCCAGGGTGATAAGCCACAGCTTTACTACGCAGCCATCCGGCCCGGTATAAGAAGCAAGATCTACATTCTGTACTCTCCAAGATTTGTTATAAAATTAAAAAAAGCCTTCTTCTGTATGAAGACTTCAATAAATTGCATGGATTATTATTTATTTTCAATTATTGATTAACTTGTGAAAAATTAAAATGAAAGTGATACAATTAAAATTTGGAAAATGCGAATTTTTGCGCCAAACTTTTGGATTATTTGAATTTTGCAATAACCAATTGTGGATAACGTTAGTTTTGTTTTTCAAAAAATATGGTTCATTAAATTACAAATATTAATTTATATTAGGACAAAAAAATAATAATAATCCTTGTTCTATATTTAACGTGGTCATACCAAGCTTTAAGTCTTTTATATTAACGCAAGAATGAAAAAAGATAACCAAAATTTTAATTATTTTTAATTCAAATTTGTCTGAAAAAAATGTTTAAATACATTTATTGTCCGTCCACGAAAGTCGCGCCTAGCTAAGGTAGATGAGTCCAAACGCGAAAAGGAGAGTCGCAGTCGGTATAATGACGGGTGAATTAATATTATATTAAGTTCTGTTAAATATACTATTTCCAACGTCGAAACTAATCATTTAGCATTCTACATTACAATAAACATCCATTCAACTTCAATTATCTCGAGTTTGAAAACATCCATGTGCGAAGCTGTCATCCCTATTTTGTAACTGGACTCATTCAGTTAGCACATGCGTAGTTGTATCGATGATCGCGGCTAAGCTGGACAGACAGTATTTAAATAAAAATCGTTTGCATTTCTTTCTGTGATTAACAAGAAGGACCATTGCCATTTTTTACTATTTACAGAATATTACTTACTTTGAGGTTAGGTTAGGTTAATTAGATTACGCCGCCATATCCTCTTGGGATATACTGTATCTGGCGGCGGCCACTTGTAGAGCCCATCACAGGCTGGCCAACACCCGTGAAGGGGTCAACCGGATGGTTGAAGGATGGGGTTCAAC
>AYEL01088564.1:0-13043 GCA_000484575.1 Olivierus martensii
AGCATCGGCGACATTAAAATCATCAGTTAAGATTTTATACAAAAGGTTTGGAATAACAAAATCAAAAGCTGAAGAAATGTCAAGAAAGGCGACATAAACTGGTTTTTTCAACATTGTTATGTAACATATCAATATGATATTTAAAGGAAAGTCTACTGCCTAACATAATGCCAAGATCACAATGACAAGGAGAGAAAACAACTTGATAATGATTTGCAAGTTCGTTATCAAGATTAGGCAAAGGAAGACTTAAAGCGAATCTCATAAACACAGTTTTATCTCTGTTGATAGTAAAGTTTAAAATGGACAAGATATTATCGATAGTATCAAAATTGTGAAAAAGTTGATCTAAATCATATGCTATGAGTTTAAGATCATCTGCGTAACCAACTAGCAAAGAACAAATATTAGAAGTAAATATTGAATTTATATAAACGACGAAAAGCAAAGCACTGAGTGGTGAGCCTTGAGGTACCCCTTTAGAAGAAAAAACAATGGAGAGAAATCTTGTTCAAATCTAATTCTATAAGCTCTACTTGTTATTAATTTATGAATCCATGACGCTAAAGCATCGGCGACATTAAAATCATCAGTTAAGATTTTATACAAAAGGTTTGGAATAACAAAATCAAAAGCTGAAGAAATGTCAAGAAAGGCGACATAAACTGGTTTTTTCAACTCAAAAGTTTCGTAGACAATATTAGTAAACTGCAAAAGATTAGAAACAGTGGATTTCTTAGGAATAGCATAATGTTGATTGACAGATAATTTATTTTTCAGTTCAAAAATCAGATGGTTAGACAGGATTTTTTCAAAAATTTTTAAAAAACTATTTGAAATGGATATAGGACGATAAGAATTTGGATCTGTCAGTTTTTTACCTTTCTTTAACACAGGAATTAAATAAGAAAGTTTCCAGACGTCAGGTACAAAGGAGGATTGTAAGGTTCTAGAAAAAACAAATGCAATATGATGCCGAATTTCAGGTAAAACTGTTTTGAAGAATAAGAGAGGGATTCCATTAGGTCCACAAGAATATAACTTCCTCATTTTTTCCAAAGCTTTCAGAATATCATTTTCGTCGATAACATATGTACAAAGGCAAGATGAGTCAGAAATAATGTCCGAGGATGAAGAAAACTGAGTAAAAAATTTATTGTAGAGACTAATTTTAAAATCATTATCAAAATTAGTGCTTAAACGAGCACAGCGAGGAGAAAGAGATGAAAGTGCACTCCACAATTTCGAGGGCTGGCCAGCAAAATTATTAATTGTAGAAGAAGCAAACTTATTTCTATCATTAGTTAAAGCATGTAAATAATGCTTTTTGTAATCGTTCAACATAAAAAGTGTGGAGTAGTTTCCATATTTTTTCAACTCTCTCAATAATTGATTAATCCTACGTTTCAAAAAACGGGTACTGGGAGAAATCCAAGGATAAGAACCAATGAATTTTCTCTTCAGAGGAACAAATTGATCTATTAGCTCATTTATGTATTGAAGGAAAGAATTATAAAACGAATTTAAATCAAAATCAGAATTATAAATATTTGTCCAAGGAAAAGAATGAATATAAGCAATAATTGAATTTCATTGAGCGTGATTCCAATCTCGAATGTACGTGATAATAGAAAAACAGTTGAGATAATGGCCTACGCCTAAACTGAACAAGGAGAGGAAGATGATCTGAGATAAATCCAACAGTTTTGTGTATGGAGAAATCGGATAAAGATGTAAACACAAGGTCCAAATAATTAGTAATGTGAGTAGGAAATGTGACAATTTGAATCGGAGAATTGAAATTAATCATTCTCTCTAAAAATTCACTCTGAAAGTTAGTAAGATGATTATAACAAATTGTACTGTCTATCCAAGAGATATTTAGAAAATTAAAATCTCCACACAAAATAATGTTACGCTTGTCATTTCGATTTAGCAGATTCTCAAGTTGAACCAGTAATTGAAATTTGTCATCTTCAGACGCAGTAGTTGAGAGATAGATACATATACAAATCAGCTTCACATTATTAAAGAAAACTACAGTCAGAGAGTCCTTAAAGGAAAAAACAGAAGAAACGGAGAAGACATCTTTCAGCCAGGCAATTGAAGTCCCTCCACACCTCTGCGTCATACGGTATGCATTGATACAACTATATCCTAATGACTGATACAGGACATCAATATCAGAATCAGATTGCATGAACCAAGTTTCGGCAAGACAAATTATATGGTAACGCAAAGATAGTAATGATCTTAAATTGTCAATTTTATTTCTAATTGAACAAACATTTTGAAAAAAGATAGTGAACATAACAGCATTTGTAGAAATGGTTGATTGCTAATCAGAATTATTTTGTGGAAAACATGATTGCGAATTTCCGGAAACATGAGAAACCTCCTTATTTGAAAAATGAAACGAATTAGAAACAGAACGATATGCAGTACTTTTGGATTGTTGAGGCATATTATAAAATCTTCGGACAAGCGTTCCTTGAGGCCAGAATTTATAATTAAGTACTATGGCTTCATCTTTGTGGGAGACAGACAAACAGAAAGAACTGTATGAATCATAATGAGTACAACATCTATAAACACGAAAATGAAAATTAACTCTATTTTGCAAATATTTAGTTATATCGTCGCAGACAGTATCAGGATGTAAACGAGAAATAAAAATTTTGGAGTACTGGTTTTTAGTAACAACTGTTCAGAGAGAGTAGTGAACACCAGATATTTCTTGACTAACTTTACGAGGAGCAACAACCGAACCAATTTCCAAATTTGAGTGACGAGCAGCATTTGCATAATTTATATCACGAGAAAAATAACTGATCAGAAGAAACTTGATTTTGATTGACCTTATTGCTTGATATATCACTGTGGATGAAAGTATCAAATTTTTTGCATAACGTTGAAATACTCGAGTTAACTACAGAAAGATCGCATTTTTTACGTTCCACTATCTCTTCCTTAACGATATGTTTTGCCATCAAATCATCAAATTTTCTTATAATAGAACAGTAAACAGCATTAAGCTGTTTAACATCAGCTCTAAAAGATATCATTAACTGATTGATATCAATCTTGTATTAGCATATTACTTTCCATGTTCCAGTCTCTCTCCACTTTGGCTTGTATTGACTTCATAAATTTTAACGTATATCTGTGCTTCTTTCTTATTTCTAAAATTTTTGTTATTTCTTGTTTTTGGACTTCTATAGTATTTGTAAGGGTTTTTGCTTTTCTAAAATATATATAAAACACTGCTTTTTTGTATGCAAACCTGTCGTCTGACCATGCCGGGATAATTAATCTTTCTGCTGTTGGCTTCTGATATACACTTAGCTTGTAAATTTCTCTTTACCTGTCAAGTTGTACTGTTGCATGTCAATGGTTGTTTCCGATTGAGCTAATGGAGTCTCTTGTATTAGCATATTACTTTCCATGTTCCAGTCTCTCTCCACTTTGGCTTGTATTGACTTCATAAATTTTAACGTATATCTGTGCTTCTTTCTTATTTCTAAAATTTTTGTTATTTCTTGTTTTTGGACTTCTATAGTATTTGTAAGGGTTTTTGCTTTTCTAAAATATATATAAAACACTGCTTTTTTGTATGCAAACCTGTCGTCTGACCATGCCGGGATAATTAATCTTTCTGCTGTTGGCTTCTGATATACACTTAGCTTGTAAATTTCTCTTTCTATTTCTATCCATATATCTAAGTAATGTATTATTTTCTTACTTCTTTGGTCTGTTTTGAGTACCAAACCATATGCTTCATTCGTAAATGCTTTCTCTAGATCTTCTGTTTTATCTTCATTTTTCCATATAATAAATATGTCATCTATATATCTTTTGTGGAATTTGTAACTCCCGGTAAATTTTTCTAACATGTTTTTTCTAAAATTCTAAAGACCAATTCTGCAATAATCCCTGCCATAGGGCTACCAATAGGAACTCCGTTAGTTTGTAAATGAAATTTCTGTTTAAAGCAAAAGTAGGAGTTATAACATATTAAATGTGACATTTCTCTCAAAGTTCCTGTTATCATTAAAGCATCTTGTATATTTTGCAATAGAAATCGATATAGTGCTAAACAAACAGGAGGTAATTTAACTGATGGGTATAAGCTTTGAAAATCTAATGTAACCAACATTATATTCTGGCTTCAAAGTATTTATTTCATTAAGGAGCATTTCTGTCAAATCTATTATGTGTGTATAACCTTTTAATCTTAACTGACATCAATGTGCTAACTTTTATCTAGCAGATTTAATGGAGACTCTCTTTTCTATACTATCAGTCTAGCTCCTAATGGTTTTTTATGTGACTTCACATATAAAGCTCTAATTGCAAAAATAGATAAATTATTTAATAAACCAGATTTTCCTTCATTTCTAAAGACAACTAAAATAAAAAATCCATAATATCCAAGGTTATTTTCACATTACATCATTTCTAGTTCATAAATTCTATCAATCATTAAAATGAATAGAACATTTTATATGTGATTTTAAAAATGAATTCACACTTCACATTTCTTTAAAAAATATGCACTACACATAATTTCTATCACTTTTCTTGCAGTTTTTTCATAAAATTATTTTTACAAACATCAAAAGTCTGAAATTTTTTTTGTTTTGTGCAACCAAGTTTTCCATTATTTCTATGTGCATCTGGCAACTGATATGGAAACAATAATGTGTTCCTCCAGGGAAGTAGAATATTTTTGATTGAGTTCATGTTTATTATGTTGTTTTTCAGTTTTTTTCTTTTGAATCTTTTTGAATCTGTGTATTCTTTGCTACTCTTTTGTTTTCCATAGGAAGGAATATTCTGCGCTGTCTCATTCAACTATATTTCTCACTAAATGAACCTAATTACTTTGCTAAATTTATCCCTTGATATGCTTAACGGAAATTTTAATAATTTGAAATAATATTGTCTATTATAACTCCTGTTCTTAAGTAACAATTTTATTATACTTACAGCTCTTTAACAGGAACTATTTTTTTTTTTATTTTTAAAATGTTTTCGGTCTTACATTGAGACCCTCATCAGTAATCTTTAAACATATTCTTTTTTAACGACTGCTTTAGAACATTACACTTCTTTTAGAATGCACAGTTTTTAAAAATTTAGCATTGTTTTTGTTTTTTAAAAGTTTTTTTAAATTCTTATTTGTTATTGAAATAGTTAAAATATTCATATGGTGATCTGCCAAGCTTCGATATGACCTCTAGGGAATTTTTTTAGAACTATTCAAACGGTGAATCTTTTCAACACACGACGAACAAGCTTCAAGGTTAATATATGTGCGAGAATTCTGGTAAACATATGGGAATTTTGGCTATATGTACGAGGTACGAGCATACGTCTATCTCGTAGGCAGTCGATCACATTTAAGCTATATTTAGGAGTAATAAATAATAAGAAAAGTTAAAGTACTTTAACTTTTAGCGCTAACTATTTCAAACAAATTACAGCTAATTGTGGAGTGTATCTTTCACCAATAGAATGACTTGAAGTGTTTTTAAATAAATGCAGTCTAGAAAAACTTTACAAAATTTACATCACAGTACAGCACATTCAAGTAAAGCAACGCTGTCTACATATTCCATTTAAACTGTATTTAGGGGTAATAAATAGTAATAAAAGTTAAAACACTTTAACTTGTAGCTCTAACCATTTCAAACAATTAACAGCTAATTGTGGAGTGTATCTTTCACCACTGAATGATTTGCAGCCTTTTTTAAATAAATGCAGTCTAGAAAAACTTTACAAAATTTACATTACAGTATTTTAAGGTTTTCAATTTTTCAATTTATCAATGTAATATAAGTATATTTATGACATTATTGTAACAAGTAATTTTGTAATAAAATAATGTAAACATAATATAGGTTTTCAATAAAACTCAAATTATATTCATTATACAAGTATATGTCTTAAAAATATAAAAACATTATCAGAAAAATGTTGAATTGCTGATGGTACGATTAACGATTTCTTGGAAAATCAATCAAGTTTTATCATTTTAATTAAAATTAATAATTTGAATAATGAAAATAACAAAAGCAGTAATATATCCGAAGCTGAAGAATTAGATTCAGCCGAAATCAGCATTGAAGGAATTGATTTATTATCCGATTCCGAATAATATTCAAGTTAATGAAAAATTAACATAGTAAAACCAAAAAATAATAAAATATTTATTATTTGATACATGAATGTTTCTAAATTCAAGTTAAAGTTTATCATGTTTATCACATTTCCTTCTTTAACCGACCCTTTCAATATGTTTTAATTAATGATAAGTATGAGAATGGTTTTAAAAATACACAAAAATTCAAGAATTTTCAGAATTTCGTACGAGATTATTGAACGTTAGATATAACAATCCTGCTGACAAGCTTTCTGCATTGTGTTGTTTACCATTATCATGGCCATTGCGCTTGCATGTAGCACCCTCTATAGTTTGTGGCAGATCTTAATAAACAACCCTTCTGTACAATGCTTTTACATAAAATGGCAGCAAAAAGTTTTATTGTATATATATGGTTTTTTCGTGTTCATACAATATTATTTACATCATAGATTTTGTTACCACCTATGTTGCTCAAGATATTCTAATAAGGAATATCTTGAGCAACATAGGTATAAGCACAGCCAAGGCTTTGAAGGTAGAAAAAAGAAAGGTAAATATGAACATAATTAATGACAACAATCCCGAAGACCTCCCAATGTCATGGTGATGGTGCGCAAAATCTAATATGTAAATAATATCGTATGAACACAAAAAACCATATATATACAACAAAAACTTTTTGCTGCCATTTTATGTAAAAACATCATACAGAAGGGTTGTTTATATGAATATTTTAACTATTTCAATAACCAATAAGAATATAAAAAATTAAAAAAACGAAAACAATGCTAAATTTTTGAAAAACTGTAAATTCTGAAGAAGTATAATGTTCTAAAGCAGTCATTAAAAAAGAATATGTTTAAAGATTAATAATGAGGATCTCAAAGTTAGACTGAAAATGTTTTAAAAATATAAAAATAGTTCCTGTTTAAGAGCTGTAAATATAGTAAAATTTGAAATACCGTATATACTCGAATATAAACCGATCCGTGTATAAGCCGACCCCACTCGACTTCAGAGTTTAAAAATTGGTAAAAATGCATAACCTGTATATAAGCCTACCCCCAGACTTTAGCACTTAAAATTCGGCAAAAATTTGAAACCGATAAATTACAGATATATTAATGCCATTTGCCAACGTGATTTTTGATTTTTAGTTATCATATATTAATGCCATTTGCCAAAAAATATAAATATATTTTATTGAAAACTTTAAATATCATATAAAATAAATTATATAATACAAACACCAATATATAATTTAAAAGGTAAAATTTTATGTTATCCGAAGCGATCGAGCGCGTCACGCCGCTGCGCCGACTCCAACCTGCATGAGCATATTGCACTGCTGATTCCGACCTGCATTTGTATAGGTGCATCAGATAGGCACCGCCACGCCACCTGATGCACCGCGACGCAGAAATTCTCGACAATAATTCAGCTAAAGTGATCCAACACAGTGCGTCTACTTAAGATTCTTGGATTATTGTCAACAATTTCTGCGTCACGGTGTATCAGGCAGCGCGGGGTTCCCTATCTGATGCACTTATACAGTATAAATGCAGGTTGAATTCGGCAGCACGACACGATCGATCTCAGCAGGTACAGTAAAATTTTACTCCAAAGCGAGATTGATGTCTGAGAATGATGTAGCTTCAGAAAATATCAAGTTAACAAATAGTAAAAATATTTTCTTTTTATTATTGTTATTGAATAATTGTTTTCTTTTCTAAAAAATTCATACTTAAGTATCACAGTAAAAATTCCATTGAAATAGAGCTCCTTGAAATACGTCTATGTCACATGGTTCCCAAAAGACCATTTGAAGTTTCATTTTCCCTTACATTGTATTTTGTCTAATTGAGTTGAGTTATCGTATTCAAATCTTTGATCATATTTTAAAATGAGTGGATCATCCTAACGATGACGTCATAAACTATTAGGATGTCGTGTGCAAAGTGATTTCTAGACATTAAGCGTGCGATTTCGAAGTTTTGATTTTGCTTACGGATTTAAATAAAAATTCATATGTTTAAATCGTAAATTCTTACACTAATAATTATTTCAAACGCATTAAACATTAAAATCTTTTATAAAGATTTATAATAGACAGAAGGGCATGAATCCGAGCCCACAAAGACGAATAGATAAAGAGGGCTTGCCCAGCAGGTGAACGCATTCTCTTTCTCCAAGTCGGCCGCTTGGCGCCATTACAAACCCAGAGCGGTGCTCTGCGTAAAGGCGGATTCCCAACTTGAATTGGGCCGCCGTGGGCTGATAAGTCACAAACACCGATATGCCCAGTATTCGTTTCCATTCAATGATTCAATTAAGTGTTTGCGGTAAACAATACATTGCATTTGAGAGGCAGGTACTATAACAAACGTTGTTCAGATAAATTTGGCAACATTGGAGCAGCTGCCTACCTGTCTCAGCTCGTCATATTGGCTATTCCAGTCATATATAGATAGCAAGTAGCAAGCATACTTATATTTCATATTTATTCTAAAAATATAAAGCAAATTAGAAATTTTTTATTAACAATTACAATCCGGACTATTGTGAAACCTGGACTATTTGAAACCGGACTATGCGAGGAATTGCTGTATTTTAAATTTTCAATTTTTAAAATTTATCACTGTAATATAAATATATTTATCACATTATTATAATAAGTAATTTTCTAATAAAATAATTAAACGTAATATAGGTTTTCAATAAAACTCAAATTAATATTCATTATACAAGTATATAGCAAATGTGTCTTAAACACACAAAAAACATTATCAGAAAAATGTTGAATTGCTGATGGCAGATTAACGATTTCTTGGAAAAATCAATCAAGTTTTATCATTTTAATTAAAATTAATAATTTGAATAATAAAAATAATGATAGCAGTAATATATCCGAACCTGCAGAATTAGATTTCAGCTGAAATCAACATTGAAGGAATTGATTTATTATCCGATTCCAAAAAATATTCAAGTTAATGAAAAATTAACATAATAAAACCAAAAAATAATAAAATATTATTTGGTACATGAATGTTTCTAAATTCAAGAAAAAGTTTATCATGTTTCCATATTTCCTTCTCTAACCAACCCTTTCAGTGTATATTTTAATTAATGGTAAGTACGAGAATGGTTTTAAAAATACACAAAAATATGGGAATTTTCAAAATTTTGTATGAGATTATTAAATGCTAGATATAAGAATCCTGCTGACAAGCTTTCTGTGTTGTGTTGTTCACCCTTTCCACGGCCATTGTACCTGCACATAGCTCCCTCTACAATTCGTGGCAGATCTCAATAATAAATATTGGTAAAAATGTATCGCTGGTTATTTTAATAAATGGTCTTGTGCATAAAAATCACAAAAATTATATAAAAATCACAGAACATAATAATAATAGGTTCATGTTTTATTTATTGCCTTAAAAATATATTTTTTATTTCTCCGCTCATCGTCGTCTTGAACTGTTTGCATACAATATTTTAGAATTTCGTGAATCCCCAATAATGGCTACGTGGAGCCCTGGGGGTCTGCAGACCACAGTTTAAGAACCGTTGATCTACATTATTACACAATATTAAACAACTTACACAACTTTAGATATTTGGAATGTATATTAATTACTCTGTAATTTTCAAAGATCCAAATTAATTTTTCATGTAAATTCTATTTAATTTACACAAAATATAGTTTCAGAAATTGTTTTATAATACTTATGTCAATATTAAAAAATATTTATCAATAAAATTAAATTTTAATAAAAGGAATTTAAAAATCAAAATTTAATTACCTGTGGAAATAGCATAATTTCCAATTTCTAAATTCAGCACAATAGCTTAAGTTTGTTTTGTGTATATTGATATTTTAGAAAACTAAAACTTAAATATTTAATAAAACGATTCAGAAGACTTTCAAAAGAATATATCATATTTGTTTATATATGAACCAAATATTAGCCAAAATAAAAATAATGAATAAATGGAAATTTTAATAAATAGAAATAATTTTTTTTTAAGAATAACATAATCTTTGGATTAATAATTGAATTAAATAACAAATTTATCTGAAGAAAGAAAAAATTCTTTTACATATGATTGAATCAGGGATCTTTTGATATTCTTACCATGGGCTATGAAACCACCAAGCAAGTTATCTCCAGACATTGATTCTTTTCACTTCTAAATTTATAATAAATATTAGACTTAACTGAAAGAGACATTCCTGATTGAGCAAATTTATAATCAATCTTCTTGGGAATGTTTCTCTCACTTGAGTCTAATATTTATGATTAAATAATAATAGCATTAGTCAGACAATATTTGATGACACAATCATATATAAATTGGTCAATTAATATAAGATCATTCCCTTCAGCCATTCATTGTGACTGAAATTGTTTCCATTGATAAATTATTTATTTGTTTAAATATTTTTTTTTGTATGAATTTATATTTTTCTTCCTGAAAGTGAGAAAACAGTGATATGAATACAGTTGATCGTAAAGGGTTTTAAAGGGGGTCATTATGTATTAATAACTTTTGTTAAACAGTATGCCATGTTAAACTTGAATATTTAGTACTTAATCAAGATTGATCATCACTTATAATAATAACTCTTTGCTGTTAGAATATTATTTACATCTGTAACATTCTTAGTTATAAAATACAATATACTCTCAATTATCTAGTATTGGATTATACAAGTTATGGATTAACTGAGGTTCATCCACAACCAGGAAATCTGAAATGTGTATTGTGATATCTGAAAGAATTTTAAATTCCCTAGCTTCATTTCTTTATTATATCTTAGATAAAGGACAGTTAAAATTACAAATATTGCAATAATATTTTGTTGCAAATAAAAACATTTCTTCTTTCCTTTTTTAATAAATAATAGAATATTTGAACATATGTATTTATATACTTTATTTATTTTTTAAAATCAAATACAATATATATTGTCCACAATTCTCTGGTTTTTTAAAAAATATTTTATAGATTATCTGGGGATAACTAATTTCTCAACTACCTCAGTTAATCAGAATCTATTGTATACATTTAGATTTCAAGTCGTCGTTATCCAAATGGGCATTGAGTATAAAAGGTGCCTATTTTTTGATAATTCAAGTTATGATCATCCATACTTACAATGGTGATTATTTATGACAAATTCATACTTACAGTTGCCATCAATGATTTTGTAATAATGATGGTCAATTGACTAGATGACCAAGTAATCACAAGGATGAGTAAAATGCTGTGCTACTATGGAGCGTTCATATTTAATTTCAGGTATCTCACCTTAAGAGTTTTTAGATGTCCAAGTTTGACTCATTCAGTCCCATTCATTATATGATTGCCCACTGTTACAAGTGTGAGAGACTTGGTTTGAGTTCTTTTTCAAATATCAGGTATTAATAAAATCAAAAATATGATTATTGATTACTATAAATAAATACTAAACATTCATAAATATGGCATTTCAAACTATGTATGTAACTATAAGCTATACAATACAGTATTTTTGGATTAGTAGCAGATGATGATTGCTATGAAATGGAAAAAATTAGGATAGGAAACTGAAATAGGAAGCCCTCTGATTGTCTTGGTTTTTATCAGATAATTATGTACTGTTTGTCTACCGCAAGAATAGCTCCCGCCAGGATGTCTAGTTAGTGGCGGTCGCTATAGCAACAAGACCTGTCCATTTTGAATGGGGGTTAAGCATGTGAGGATTCATATTTATTTTCATTTGTAAAATATAAATATTAGCATATAATTAATATATGAAACAGTTTTCTTTCATTTGATGAATCGATTTAAGTATTTACAAAAAGAAATGATAATAATAAAAACATCGCCAACACACCATCAAGGCGTTCAGTAAGCCAAAATGGACACCTTTCTTCTGGCTTCCCGTCGAAAATGGAACGAGTCTTGTTTCCACGGCAACAGACATGCACAGACTTCTTGGCGGGACCAGTCTTGTTTCCACGGCAACAGACATGCACAGACTTCTTGGCGGGAGCAACAGGATATAACTTTCATTCCTAGGATGTGCCTAAGATAATAGTTCATCTGTATAAAAAAGTTCATCTATCAATGACAATAATTATGAATAAAATTTCTTTAATATATATCTGACATAAATAATTTCATCAGTTTTGAAAAGTTATATGAACTGCCTATAACACTAATTTAATAACCAAATATAGAGCACACTTGGCAGTAGTGACTTCAAAAGTATTTTATTTCACAAACGAAGTACTTTCAGTCTATCGACTAGACCATCTTCAGCATTACATTAACTTACAAAGAACTTAAAAGAATATAAAAAAACATAATAACATAAAAGAACATAAAAGGAATACAATATTTGTTCTTATAATTTATTAAGGGAACTATCACACCTTATTTGTTACTCGTCATTTTTCCAATTCTAAATATTATCAACAGATACGAGGGGTACCTATAGGCAGCCCCATGGCTGGCCCAATAGCAGAAATAGTAATCCGTAAAAATTCAGCATATACACCCAGTTGTGATTTTACAGGATTTGTTTTGATTTAATACGATCGTCCCAAATTCTAAGAAAAAAATTTTTTTTCGTATTACAGTGAATGCAACGCTTGCTTCGCATTATTCACCTCCATATTACTATTTTTGATTACAAATAGAAAAGAAATTTCTGAGGAATTCCCCAATTTATACACTGACGGAAAAAAAAATCCCAACACCAAGAAAGACTTGTGTTAGATAAACAAAATTTGGTAGGCATGTTTATACATCTGAAAGATGACATCGATTCAAATTTCGCGCTTTGCGCATAAGTGTGGCGCTAGTAGCTCCACTCGGAATTTGCAAATCAGGTTTGCTTTAAATG
>AYEL01088565.1:0-22100 GCA_000484575.1 Olivierus martensii
TAACCTATAAGTAATAAAGATTCGATGTATGGAAATAATTTTAAATTTAAATTATAAGAACAAATATTGTATTCCTTTTATGTTCTTTTATGTTATTATGTTTTTTTATATTCTTTTAAGTTCTTTGTAAGTTAATGTAACGCTGAAGATGGTCTTGTCGATAGACCGAAAGTACTTTGTTTGTGAAATAAAATACTTTTGAAGTCACTACTGCCAAGTGTGCTCTATATTTGGTTAATAAATAATTTCTTTATTATTATAATTTTCTTAGTTTTAAAGATTGTTTTCATTTCTTTATGAGTAAATAATAATTTATTTATATAAACTTATCTATTTTTATATAAAGTTCAAAATACTACTACCGAAATGTATCAACTAGAAGAATAAATACAGCTCATGCAGGAAACATTAAATCTTAAAAAAAAAGAGAAATTACACTATAAATACTGTAAAAGTGCTTTTGGCTTTATTAGCCCATTTCAGGTACAGAAAGTAACTGAAGTGGGCTAATAAAGCCAAAAGCACTTTTACAGTATTTATAGTGTAATTTCTCTTTTTTAAGATTTATTGTTTCCTGTCATTGAGCTGTGTTTATTCTTATACTTATTTTTAACATTAAGTCTATGAGAAATGAATTCCTGTTTTGAGTTCTTGCTTTAAGATCTCACTCAAGGAACAAATTAACTTGTAAAGTTCGAAACCACCTGTATTCACTAAATAAACATTTTTGAATATTTCTTGAGCATCTGAAAGGATTTCAAAGAGCTTTAATGCTCCAAAGACCACATTTTATTAAATGCTGATCAACAATATTCAATAATATATTAGTTTAATTCAACTAATTTAATTTTCATTATACTGTTTTCAGGAAATATATTCTCCTCTTGATCAAGTATTTATAGATGAAAATTTTCCTGATTCAAAGATTCTATCACAATGCTGTTTAAATCAAATTGATTTAATTACAGATAGGAAAGGTGAATAAAATATTTTTCTTTTTAAATAATAAATATATGTCTTAATAATATATATAGAAAGTAAATTATAATTATTACATTAATAAGAGAGAATGTATAATATGTGTAAAGGCATTCTTATCGAAATTTTTTGGGCTGCTAGAGTGGGAAAAATATGTATTTTGTGCACGAATCTGATTTTCCCACAATTGAAGTTTACTTTGAAAAGATTTTACATGGGTGTAGCTCATGGGCAAGTTGTCCTGGTTTTTGCATATTCGTATTTAGCTCGTTCAAGTAGCGTGACATCAACGGCTCATGTCGTATTCTGAGACTGGCCAAATGGCCGCTCCCCTGCTCCACCTACGAGAGTACTACAGGGTACTAAATGTCTGCGAGAATAATCTCGCAGACATTTAGTACCCTGCTAAATCATTGCCTGCAACTAGGGGTGCGGACTCGCCAGACCATCACTCTGATCCACTTAGCGAACGAAATACGAATACGGCGGACTCACTCAGGTTTGCCAGGCCTAGGGGAAAGAAGGCCGCATTCGTATCTCGTGCATTGTGTCGCTGAAGCGACCTTTAAAGGGCCGAGAATTGCCTCCGTCCATAGAGTCGCCGAAGTTACCATTAAAGGGCCGAGAATTGCCTCCGTCCACAAGGGAGCGGAGACGACCATTACAGGCAGAGAATCGCCTCCGTCCACAGAGAGACCGGAGATACTAGAGGCTGTGTATTCGCTACTGTGATTCCCGGTAGCGACCGGAACTGTCCCCGGAGAGATCGAAAATTCGACGGTTTTCTCACAAGTTCTCCCATGAATGGGAAATCCTTAGGACACCAAAGCTCGGGCACAACCGTCGAATGTATAATATATTAGCTTATAGCATGGAATTATATTTAAAAAACAAGAATTTTTCATTTTTATTGTTATTTTCATGCATGAAATTGGAATTATATTATGAATTGGTTATTTAAGTTTTATACTTTAGTATATTTTTATTTAAATTTAATTTGTAATTATTTTTTTTTTAAACAGAACTGGAGAACATTGAAGATGCATGCATGTCTAAAAATGTTTTGTAATAAACTTTTTGAAAATTCTAGAAAATCTTTGATTATAATCAGGATAATTGTTACTGGTGCATTACATCTTTCTTTTTGAATAGGAATAATTATTCCTACTAATTTAAAGTACAGAAATGATCATTTTTGAATATGAAATAAGAAAAATGAAACACCTTTTCATAAAAGTATAAAAATTCTTGATCATCTTTTCTAATATTCTTGTTTATAAGCTAATATATACATGAATTTTTAAAGTGGATATATTAGTTTTTTAAACAGATTGCATCCACTTTTAAAATATTAGAATTATAAATTTGTGTGTTACATTTCTCATTCCTGATATGCTGGGAAGCTATTTATAGTATAATAAACAATCACTAATATTTATTCCAACAAGTGTTGCCATTTAGACCTAGTTTTAATTTTCTTTTTGATCCTTTCCATTCTTAAATGGAATAAAAGGTATATAAATTAGTTTTATTTATCTGTCCATCTATCAGCTTGATAATGCACTTATTTATTATCTGACATCAAAAATCAAAATTTCTCAAAAAATCAGCTCCATAAGCAAGTTATTCATACAGATTTATTCACTGCATAACGTTTTCGGACTTTTTTCTAGTCCCTCTTCAGTGCTACATTATCTGCTATCGTCTATTTATAGAACAGAATATTACTTTAAACTTCTAGAAGTTTAAAGTAATATCTGAAGTCCGAAAACGTTATGCAGTGAATAAATCTGTATGAATAACTTGCTTATGGAGCTGATTTTTTGAGAAATTTTGATTTTTGATGTTTGAGAAAAAGCAAATTCACTTTTATTTATAAGATATTTATTATCTGATTTGGATAAACCTCATTTATATTATTAAATCACACTAGAGGACTATGCCCATTAAAAGTAATTGATATTGATTCAATATTATCAGTTCAATACAAATAAACATTGTTTCTTTATTTTTGACACTATCTTGGATAAATATCATTCACTCTGAATGAAATATATACACAATATTGGAACCTTCTAAGGAATCAATTTATTGAAAATGATTGATATTTGTTCATATCAGACAAAATATTTGTTTGTCAAAACAATACATTATATAAATATTATATAGTTTAAATGAAATTTGTGCATATTATTGGAATATGGTAGAGGATCATATGTACTAAAAATAATCAAAATTTATTTGCTTGTTATAAATCATTTTTAGCACAGATGATCAATATTGTGTATGTATTTGAATAAAAAACTTGTATAAATCAAATAATGGAAAGAGTCAAGTGATCAATTCATCAACTAATTAATTTCTTTTAATTTAAGACTGATTTAGGAAAATACTTTGAAAAATATCTCATTATTTAAAGGAATATATATGAATATGTAAGAATGTGCCTCATTATACAGATATTATTTCTTTGTTTCTATTTCTTTATTAATTCCTGAAAAAAACTCAAATAGGGAAATATTCAATAGTGAATGGCATTTTCTCATAAGATTACTTATCAAAATGTAAGTCAAATTGTTCTATCAAAAAAAATTCAGATATTTAAAATCATACTTTGATCATTTAAAGAAGAGTCGCCGAATGTTTTTGAAAAAGTGCTATATAGACAAATTTTCTAACAAATGCCAGGCTGGATTAGAAGAGATTGAAGTTTTCTATAATTAAACAAGAATTGGTTTTCTAAAATGTTATTGATAAATTGGAATTAATTGTAAGCAGTACATTGTTTTATAATCATAATAATAGTTTTTTGTTTAGATTTTGGTGCTCTTTGCATTTAAAATTGGTAAAATATTTGCTTAATTGCATTTCTATGATGGTTTTATTTTAATTTCAAAAGAAAATTATCTATTTATTTGATGTCTTATTTTAAAACACACATTAAAAAATTGTACAAAAATTATTCATTTTATTGCAATATTAAATAATTTTAGCATTAGGTTCCATGTTAAAATGTAGAATAACATCATTGAAATATAAAAACAAAAATCTTTCTTTGCTAATGTATTTAGCAATTTGCTGATTGAAATATAATGTATAAAATGATAGCATTTTGCAATCCCTGGAATTAAACAACAAAGTATTTTTTCAAAGAATCATGATGTTTCAATAGCATTACTTATTAAATTTAGGAAATAAATATTTATAATAATTTTGAGTATTTTCCAACTGTTGTTTAATTTCTTTCTGTGTTTATATATTTAAAACTTCTTTCATAAAGAACAAATGTCAACAGGCTGGATGAAATCTTTTTATTGCTATAGTTTGGAGACCCTTAAAGAAACAAAATCAGTTTATATTAATTTATAAATATTACAAAGTATAAATCTTAATAAAATACATTATTATATTTAATATAATATTCTAAACAGCATAGTAAGGAAATCTAGAGATATTTTGAAGATTATATAATTCTATTATAAATTATCTTTTGATTTATTTTTGAAATTATTAATTAATAAATTCTTTTTATAGTGTTATGAAATACAGTATACTCCCGAGTATCCGGTTTGCGACTATCCGGCTTGCGACTATCCGGCTTAGTTTTCTTTTATCGTAATTAAATGAGGCATTGGCAGGGCATCTGGTTTGCGACTATCCGGCTTAGTTTTCTTTTATCGTAATTAAATGAGGCATTGGCAGGGCATTGCATTGGCAACATTGCAAAGGCAATGTAAGCGGGCGTCTGCCACGATGATCCTACGTGTCGTGTGCAAAATACAAGTTGTGACAGGAAAAGAGCAATGTTCTGCTCGTTGTTCATTGTATGAGGCCCGCAGGCCCAAGGACGATGTTGACAGGAGTTGGCCTAAAGAGCGGTGAGCAATGCACATAAGGATGGGTAATGAGAGTCGGCAGATAGAACAGAGACGACGTTTAACAAAAACAACTTCCTTTATTAGAGAGAGATCTTTAACATTTTTCTCTTAACCAAAGAGAAGTACCTGAACAAATATGATAGAACTCCGGCCTATCTGGCTTTTTTGTTATCCAGCCTGCCCTTCTGCCACATTAGGCCGGATACTCGGGAGTATACTGTAATATATTATTGTTATTTTTTTGCTATTTAGATTTTTCTATAGTTATAAATATATAATGCTTTCCTAAGATTCATTCATAAAATTGAAAAGTTTGACTTAAAAAATTTTATCTACTCCAAATTCAGATATAAAGAAAATGATAAAATTTAATAAAGAAATAAGAATTTAATAAGGATAATAAGGAAAAGGTTAAAATTTTAATATATATATAGTAGATCACTGACTTACATGGTTTTGACTTATGTGGTTGCAGAGATATGTGGATGCATAAGTCTTAACTTTTGCTAAATTTCCTTAAAATGCTAATGAAAAATTCATTAAACAATTTACGTTTTTTTAAAAAATCACTTATGGCCTTAAATTTTCTTATCAATAGTTAAAGCAGACTCATATATTTCATTTAGTGCCAGTTGCACGACTTTCAGTTTAATCTGCAGAATACTTATTTGTAGAATAACTAATCCATTTGAAAATCTAAAGATTAAGTACAGTGTGTTTTATGAGGCAAAAGTTAGCTATCAGCTTGATAGCACGAGGATAGTTACTGCGCATGCGCTTTACCATAGCAACTCATTTGAATATGAAGGTGCCAATTAAGTTATTTACTTTTTTGAATACTTGCAGCTCAGCTTTTAGTTCATTATTTTAAAAAAATATTAACTAAATACTGTATAAGTATGATTAAGCATATGCTAGCATAATACCTGATTACTTTGCAATAATAAGTCTAATATAGATCTGAAAATATAGGTCTGTATTTTTGAATTATTATTTACTCTTGTAAATCAATATATGTAGTTATTATACACACAAACATACTGTATATATAATATGTTAATAACAATTTACTTCATAAATTTAAAATAAAATAATAGTGTTTTGATTTATAAACTGCATATTTCACTTATCTTTGACATTAACCATAAAATTGTTGATTTCCTTTAATTAACCTAAGTCTCACATGAAAGTTATCATGATGAAGGGTAAATGGATCTATTTTTTCAGAAATATTCATTCTGGATTGAGGTAAATGTAATCCAAATAATTTGAGATTATTTTCAGCTTCAGATTTGGAGTTGCTATAGTCTGCCATATTGTTTTGCTGGATAATCTATAGAATAAATTTTAACCTGCCTAAAATTGGCCAGTTAAATTTGTCAGTAGTTTATCTTAGAGATTTGACATTGTGCAATGCAGCAAACTAAATCTGCAGATTAAAGCCTGTTTTAACATGCATAATATGACTCATGCAACTGGCCCTTAACCATTCTGTTTGCAAATATGCCCATTACTGTATATTGAATTTGAGCATTGTTGGACTTACACCATTTTATATTTATAAGGAAAGTTTTTGGATGAATTGACTTCATAAGTCAGGAACCTACTGTAATGTATATTATAGATTAGACCAATTGATTATGATTTATATTTGTGCTTCTGAAGTAAATCTCCAAATATAAAAGTTAAATTGGATTGATGTTTAAATATTATTGCTCTGCCATCTTGAAGAACAGTACTAACACATTAAATAATATATAGTTTTTCAATACATTGCTTCATAACTAGAGAACATCTGCAGTTTTAAATAATATAATTAATTTAATAATAAGGAAAAAAAAAAGATGCTAAAATTTTACAAATAAACTTTTTTTAATTTATTAGATTTTGGAAAAGAATCTGTATATAAATATAATGAACAAAAGACTATTGATTGGTTAAAATCTAAATTTGAAATGTTAGTTTCTCTTTTGAAAGAAAAAGAAATTGATTGTACAAATGGATCTAAAGTAACAAGTTTAATCACATCAAAAAAGAAACATCCTCAGCAATTAGAAAGTAAGAATAATAATTTTAAGTGATTATAATTTGTTTATAAAAAATCAGTTTTATAATCTATTTTAAATTAAAATTATTCTAATTTTATATAATTTCAAATTATTATTTCTTTTTTAAAATGTATTCTAGAAAGATTTGTAACTAATGATAGACATAACCAATGATGAAATAAGAAATTTTTAAAAACCAATTTGCAGAATTTAAAAAATTTTACATACAAATTGTTTTAGAGGGTAAAAACATCTTTTTACCTTCTAAACAAGAGTAGACATTAATAATTATAACAACTAGAAATTCCCCGCTCATATAAATGAGCGGAAATATACTATTGTGATCTAATCTTATAATACTTTATATAACAGCATATTGTATAATAACAGCTTATCTTGCAAATTTATTTACTATATATTTTATTAAGCATTAGTTCAAATGTGTAGTAATTGCACGGGGGCCCGTGGAGGCTGCACCCCATGGCCCCACTCCCCTAGTGGAGTGACATCCCCATTGGACCCCATGACACAAAATGTCATGGGGTCCAATGGGCCCCAAGCCCATGGGAACTGGTTTCATCTCCCTAGTGGGCCCACAGCCTGTGAGTAGATGAAACCCTCACGGGGGCCCGTGGGGTGGGGCTGCACCCGCCAGGGACCAGGGACATATAAACGAAAATAGTACCGATCGAAAGATGATGATGAGTAGAGAAATCTTTCCAAAAGGACTGCACTATTGTCTAGTGCGGACATCGAGAAAATGAACGATAAAATTATATTTCTCTACAAGCAGTACCTGCAGTACCTAAACCGATGCGCGCCGCCATTTTATAAACCTAACTTGAAAAAAAATCTTTATCATTAAAGAATTAAAAATTAGCCTCTCACAGACTGATGATTAAAACACGAATCGGCAATTCCGTTGTGTTAAAGATTCATCCAAAAAACTACTATATCTCGGATTTCAAAACAAGTTTTCAAGATGGCGGCACGTACTGGCTTAGATATTGTGTGGAAAATATTATAATTTCATCGTTCATTTTCTCGAATTCTGTCCTATATAGAAGTGCAGTCCTTTTGGAAAGCCCTCTCCACTCGTCGTCATCCCCCGATCGGCACTATCCTCATTCATATGGCGCTAATGTTAAATTGTACCTTATATTTCTTTTCAATTGATAATTTACTTCATATATACTTTTTCCTATACATGTATAATCTTTATGAAATAAAAAGCTCAAGAACGTAAAAATAATAGGATTCTAACATGCTTTTTCATAGGATTTATTATATTATTTCTGGAACCAATCTTCTATTTTCACATAGATACAGTATATTTTTTTACACGAATTTCTTTACATGCATTTTTCGAGAACATATCTATCGTGTAAAAACAGAATTAAGTGTACTATATATGTATAAGTAAACATATACTAGCATAATACCCGAATACTTTGCAATGATCTGTAATTCTGGTTTATTATTTACATATATGGTTATAATACACACACACACACATATATATATATGAATAATATATTAATAACAATTTACTTTATAAATTTAAAATAAAATAATGGATTTTTAATTTATGAATTGCCTATTTCGTTTATCTCTGATAATAGTCATAAAATCATTGATTTTATTAAAACGAAACCTCACATGAAAGTTATCATCATTATAAACGGTAAATCTGTTTATCTTTTTTTCAGAAATATCCGTTCTGTGTTAAGATAAATGTAATCTAAATATTCTAAGTTAAGATCATTTTCAATTTCGGATTCGGAACTGCTATAGTCCGCCATATTGTTTTGCTGAATAATCTATAGCAGGGGTGGGCAACCTTTTTTTGTAGGGGGCCGTATAGAAAAATTTATGGTGGGCTACGGGCCAATTTTTGTAGGGGGCTGTATAGAAAAATTTATGGTGGGCCACGGGCCAAAGGGCCATATAGAAAAATTTATGGTGGGCCACAGGCCAAAACAAAAACAAATTGATATAGAATTTTTTTAAAAAAGAGAAGGTACAGATATGTAAGTATACATAGCGTTGTTTATTTAAAAAAGAGAAGGTACAGATATGTAAGTATACATAGCGTTGCCATATAATAAAATGATATAGTGTTGCAACTCTAACTAATGAGAAACTTGGGATTGCCTTTCTTTTGCAAGAAGTTCAATATCTGGTGAAAGTGATGTTGTTGCTATGCGTAAGGAGTTTTCCAAATTAGTATCGATAATACTTGATTTGTTTTTGATTTCGTGAAATTCATTTTTGAAAAAAATTGCTCACAGAAATAAGTACTGCCAAAGAGGGACATCATTTTACATATAAAATTAATTAGATTTGGAATATTATCTTTTGAAATATGTGTCTCGTAAAAATCTTGCAGAAGTACCTCACGAAACTGACTTTTCAGAACATCATCTGCCTGGAGTTCAAGTAATTCCATTTGAAGCGACATGTCTACCTGCTCTACGTCCACATCGAAAGGTGTCATGAATATTTGGAACTGAAGTTCACGTGAACGGAAATCCTCAAATCTGGATGTAAATTCTGTATTTAATGAAGATAGAAATTTCGATAAGAATGCCCTATGCAAGGGCATTCTTATCGAAATTTTTATGGGCTGCTAGAGTGGGAAAATGGTATGTATTTCCTGCACGAATCTGTTTTTCCCACAATCGAAATTTGCTTTGAAAAGATTTTACATGGGTGAATAGCTCATGGGCAAGTTGTCCTGGTTTTTGCATATTCGTATTTAGCTCGTTCAAGTAGCTGGTACATCAACCAAAAATACAAAATCAGATAACCATGCATCATCTCTCAAAGATTCGACTAGTATGGATTTGCTCTTCAAATCCATAAAAAATTTAAGGAAAAGGCTCATGCGACTAGTATGGATTTGCTCTTCATATCCATAAAAGTTTGCTTTTCTCTTAACTCATAAAATCGCTTCAACATTTTTCTCTTACTGAGCCAGCGAACTTCACAATGAAAAACGAGGTCTCCATATTCCGATTCCAGGTCCTGCAGGAATTGCTGGAACTGCCAGTGATTTAAACCTCTCGATTTAATAAAATTTGCACACGAAACAACTGTAGTGATTCAAACCTCTCGATATAATAAAATTTACACACGAACAACTGTCTCCATTACGTGCGTGAATTTTAATGATTTAGCCAGAGGTTTCTCGACGAATGATACAGTGAAATGCAAACAGATTATTAATGTTCTGACTTTATTTTACCCACCACTCTCACATTTTTCCCTATCATCGCGGGAGCTCCATCTGTAGTGACGCCGCTTAACTTTGCCCAGTCCAATCTAAAAGCACTAAAAACATTAACAATTTCTTCAAAAATATCTTCCCCCTTTGTAGTGTCTTTCATGGCTCTAAGTGCGAGCAAATCTTCTGTTATTTTCAAATTTTGGTCAACTGCACGAATAAAAATTGCTAGTTGCGCTGTATCAGTAATATCAGTGCTTTCGTCCAATGCTACACATTTTTCCACGACTTCGCCAAGCGCTACTTTTATGTTTTCTGCCAGTGCACCTATTCGTCCTGTGACTATTCTTCTGGATAAACTTACTTCTGCGAACTTTTTACTTTTTTCTGGACACAAAATATTTGCCACTTCTATTAAGCACTCTTTCATAAACTCGCCTTATGAGAACGACTTCAAATGTTCCGTCAGTTTCTTACTAACAACATAACTCGCCCGAACGATATTTATCCGGCTAGGACTTTCCACGGCTTGTCTACTCGGGCGCCTTCCTGCCCTTTCGACGCACCGCGGACACACCAACGTCTGCACACGCTCATACGAGGTGTGGGGTCGTCAGAATTTCGCCAAGCATTTGGCAACCTCTTAGTTTTTCCCTGTCACTATGGACGTATCGACCCGGTTGTACAGATATGAGCATAGTGACAGCCAGTAAGCCCTCTCGCCACGACAAGGCGGGCGCCCTCGAGAGGATGGTGACATCAACCAAAAATGCAAAATCAGATAACCATGCATCATCTCTCAAAGGTTTGACTAGTATGGATTTGCCCTTCATTTCAATAAAAGTTTGCACTTCTTCTCTTAACTGGTAAAATCGCTTCAACATTTTGCCCTTACTGAGCCAGCGAACTTCACAATGATAAAAACGAGGCTCCATATTCCGATTCCAGGTCCTGCAGGAATTGCTGGAACTGCCAGTGATTTAAACCTCTCGATTTAATAAAATTTGCACACGAAACAACTGTAGTGATTCAAACTTCTCGATTTAATAAAATTTACACACGAAACAACGGTCTTCATTACGTGTGTGAATTTTAATGATTTAGCACAGAGGTTTCCTTGATGAATGATACAGTGAAATGCGAACAGATTATTAATGTCAATATTTCTCTTTGATAATTCTGATTTTATTTTACCCACATTTTTCCCTATCATCGCGGGAGCTCCATCTGTAGTGACACCGCTTAACTTTTCCCAGTCCAGTCTAAAAGCACTAAAAACATTAACAATTTCTTCAAAAATATCTTCCCCCTTTGTAGGGTCTTCCATGGCTCGAAGTGCGATCAAATCTGTTATTTTTAAATTTTGGTCAACTACACGAATAAAAATTGCTAGTTGCGCTGTATCAGTAATATCAGTGCTTTCGTCCAATGCTATGGAAAATGCTACACATTTTTCCACGACTTTGCCAAGCGCTACTTTTATGTTTTCTGCCAATGCACCTATTCGTCTTGTGACTGTTCTTCTGGATAAACTAACTTCTGCAAACTTTTTACTTTTTTCTGGACACAAGATATTTGCCACTTCTATTAAGCACTCTTTCAGAAACTTGCCTTCTAAGAACGACTTCAAATACTCCGCCAGTTTCTTACTAACAACATAACTCGCCCGAACGATATCCTCAGCTTCTTCACTGCGTTCTAGTAAAACAGTTTGTTGAGCGGCTAATTTTTTTTCTTAACTTTTCGATGTAAAACTTCCATATTTTTGAAAATGTTTGGTGGTATAATGTCTTTCTAAATTGTACTTTATTAAAACCGCGACGGCTTCATTACATATCAGACAAATTGGCTTGTCCTTATAAATAACAAACATTCTTGGGTCCACTTCTCCTGGAAAGTACGACGTTCTTGATCAACTTTTCTGTATTTACTACCTGAAGGCCCGGACATATTTTAGGATTTTCTTGGAAAATACAACGTTCTTGATCAGCCTTTCTGTATTTCCTACCTGAAGGTCCGGACATATTTTAGGACCAGAAATTTTTACAAAACAATCAAAACTTATTAATCCAACTTCTGTACTTCCCAACTGAATTGGTGGGAATCACAGCTGCTTCTCCCCATATAGCGGGTGGCCTAAGCATCTCGAATATTCCAGAATTTACTGACACCATCTAGTCTAGGTGGTCCGAGTATCGGCGCGACATGGCGGGCTGTATTAATATGCAACAGAGAAATTTAGTGACGGGCCGGACAAATCTTGCTCGAGGGCCGCATGTGGCCCGCGGGCAGGGGGTTGCCCACCCCTAATTTAAGCAATCCCCAATTATATAAACGCACTTTATTCTCAATGAAATAAGTGTATAATGGTATATATAAAAAATTCTAATATTGCATCTTTAACTTATCATCTGTAATTTTTTTTTATGTCAGTTGAAAATTAGAACTGATAGTAATTACTTATTTATTCTTTATCAGTTAAGTAATAAAACTATTTGATGTTAGTTTTATTACAGCGAAATAATATAAGCAGTGAATCATTTAATCTCATACTATTACATCTCTTTTCATTTTTTATAATCAGCCATTTAATTTCAATATTCTGGTAAACAGTGGCGGAACTTAAAATTTTTGGTCCCCCGCAAAATATTATTCGGACTTCTACCAAAAAAAAAAAAAATTATCTAGATATTTTAATTTAATCTCTGTAATGGCCATTAAAAAATTTCAATTAACGTTAATTATGTTTCAACTTAAATGGCTGTATTTTTTGCAATTAGAAGATAATGGGATATGGATTCTAAGAGTACTAGCAATCTCTGTAATTTAATGGGTGATCGTCTTTAATATTCACTTTATAAATGTTCCTAAGCTTTATTACTTACATCGGATTCTAAAATTTTAATGTTTTCTCAATAAATCGTGATTTCTTTAATTTATGTTTTTTCGATCTTTACATCTATATTTTGTTGTATAAATAGGTAATTTTATAGCATTAATCCAACGGTGGATTCAGAACGAAATTCTAAGTCGAAAGTATACTAAGGAAAAATTGCATTAATAGCTTCATTTTCAAGAAAACTAAACTTTTAAATTTAATATAAATGCAACACTAGTTCCGATTAGCAGACAGTATGTATCTTAACATTGAAAAGATGATATAATTCGATTATAGAACATTAATTTACATTTTAAGCATTAAATTTTAAGTAAATTTACGTTTGATTTGTTAAAATATTCAACAGATTAATTATAGAATTAAAATTATTGATCAATTTAATATTTAAATATTTTATATAATTACTAGCTGTAATACCCGGCGTTGCCGAGCTTTTTTTATAAATCATATAGTAAAAATAATTATTGAAAAATAATCATTAACATGCAATATATTGTATATATAATCATATTATATGAGGAATACCTGTATTATAATACTGAAGATATGTGATAAAAATAGTACAGAAGAAATCCAATTCTTCTTAAAAACAATATTAAATTTTGTTGAAGAAAAATAGACTTGGATACAGAATTTCAATCATTCAAATATTCATAGCTATTGATGTACAAATTTCAAGTTAATTTTCCTAATTTTTGAAAAAAATACATATATTTATATCTAAATTCAAAAATATAAATGAAGACATTAAATTTATTTCATATTGCTTTTTGATTATTAAATTCTGTTTAATTTGGCATATTAGGTTCATTTAGATTATACAAATTAATATTCATTTAATATTTAAAAAATTCAATATTTTTTATTCAAATTTAGAAATTTTAAACAAAACATTTTATCACAATATACAAACAAATTCTAATTTTATCCATAAAGAAGAAAAATTTATAAATGAAATATATTTTAAAGCAAATTATATATATATATAAATAAATAAAGCACAAAAAATTAGTTTAAATAATCGTCATCATACTCTTCTGAATTTTCAGATTCTTCACTTCTATCACTATCTTCAACATTGAGAATATCTTCTGGATTATATATCACTGTTTCTCTTGGAAGTTCATCCTCTGATGAACTATCATCTAAATGATTATAATCCATTTTAATATATGTTTTCTTTTGTTGTTCAGCAATCAAACGTGGCCATTTCAATCCTACTTTAGATTTCTGTAATCTTATTTCAACAGTCTGACCATGAACTACTGATTTGCTCTCATTAGTATCAATTAAAGAAAATAGTTGTTCTTCAAATTTGTAATGCTTTTCATTTACTATTGCAGAAAAAGAAATATAGTTTTCCTTAAAATTAATATAATAATCATTCACTCCAAATAAGTGAACAGTAATAATAATTTCTTGTTTATTTTGCCACCATGTTACCTGAGGTATTGAATATTTCACATACACACAGGTTTCAGATGGAAGTTTGTCATTCAGTAATTTTGGTATATCTGATGATTTTGCTACTGAATCTGATTGGATTAACTGATCTTGTTTTTTTAGATCTTTGTTTGGATTGAATTGTTCATTTGTAGTATCCATTAAATTTTCTGAAACACTTATTTCATTTTTTTGAATATTTTCATCACTTTCACCTATGTGAGATATCAACAATTTACAAAATGCAAATGAAGAATTAAGTTCTGATTTAAAATCTTCAGATACGTCATCAGTCAATTCTTTAGTGTTGACTTTTACATTGGAAAAAGATGCATTATTTGTTGCTGTAGCAAATCCACATTTAATAAGTTTTTCTGATAAATTAAAATCAGCACACCAAAGTTCAATCAAATAATAGTTTCCTTTAGTAATTGATGATGGTTCTTGTTTTAATGCCTTTGCCGAAAATAATTTTTTATTTTCACCTTCGAGAGTGAGTTCATGAAATGTGTCTCCTGCTTCCTTAATCCAATTATTTTGAACAGGAATAACACCTGCCAATGAACAATGAATAGCTTGGAACGGTAACAATAAATATTTTGAAGGTATAATGTATACATCAGACTTTTTAACTATATTTGTATCACCAAAATCTACAAAAAATACATTTATTTCTTCAGATGAGCATATTTCTTCATCTATAATACATGAACGATACCATTTATAATCAACAAATGGAGCAATACAATACAATCCTTTCTGAAAAGTTTCAAGTTTTTTTAATTTATTTTCTTTTATCATTGTTTCACATTCAGAAGAGATATTATTAATTTGATTGATGAAATCTACTCTTTGGATAAAAAAAGAGTTAGGATTATTAATTGCATATACATAAACATTATATATCTGATCCATATTAAGAAATGCATGTGATATTACTTGAGAAATTTTTGCATCTTTCTCTTTTGTTTCATTCTCAGGTATTATATTTGATAAAGGAATCACACCATCACAAAGACTATATAATTTTTTAATATGATCAGGATTGGGTATAGCAAAATTATCTTTAATGAGAGCTGTAGTAATTTTTGTTTCATTTAGATATAAATTATTTTCAAGTTTTACACAATGAACAAATGGATCTAACCAAATTGTATATCCTAAACACAAAACTAACTTTCCCACCATTTCTTTTTCAATAATCAAATTATGAACAAAAGTATTTGCTTGAGTTGTCCAGTCATAACATTTATCTATAGGTTGCACATTGCAAATATAAATTTCAACAATTTGAGCAGGATAAGCAGCTAAATCAGAAGGAATTTTTAATAATTTATATGCATCTATTGTTTCATGCCATCCTTCATCTATAAAATGTATCTTTGCAGATTTTGGTTCTCCCATTTTATTTAACTTCACAATATCAAGAATGCGAACCCGATGATATGTACATCCTTGTTTCTCTATAGTATAGATATTTCCCACTTTGATATTTTTCTCTGATATACAATTTTCTTTTATGCTATAATATTCTGTTAATTTTAAACTTAAAGTTAAATATGAATGTGAAAATTTAGAATTGCCATCTGGATCTGTACTTTCAATAATACGTCCGTAATAGTGAATAGCATCAATTACATTTGTAATTAAGACTTTTATTCTGCCATTTCTTGGTAGATCCATTATTTGATCCAAATCTTGGGAAATCTTATGACGACTTTTGCAGTTTTCTTGATAACAATGACCGAATGCCTTCAGATAATAACAAAATTCAATCTGAGATTCGTCCAGTTTTCTCTTTCTTTCATTTGCCATTTTCAGAAGTTTTTTTGGTATTTCTGATTCTTTTGACAAATTCCCATTATTATTAATCTGAAGGTGATTCAGAAAATTAACTAATTTATTAGCTTGAGCTTCACAATCTTCAGTCACTAAAACATGGCAAATGCAAGGAGAAGCTTTATCATTATCTTTTAAAGTTAAAAAATGATCTAACATACAACTGTAACGTCTTCCAAATTGAGAATATGATATTTCATCTAAATTACATTGAATAATGCAATTTGCATCACTAATATCTACATCTAATAAAACATCATCTGTAATAACAATAACGACAGTAGTATACTGACCACGAGTATTCTTCCATTCTCTCATTACACTATCCTTTTCATAATGAAATAATGATGAATGAATAATTAATGTGTAAATTGCTAAACTTTTTACTAATTGAGCAATATTTTGTGCACTTTCAACATTGTTAGTGCATATTACAATTTTTTTACCAGAACAGCCATCTAAAATTTGTGGTATTAATGTAAAAACTTCAGATTTCAGACAAACATGACAATACGTAGGAACACGAGCATAAATTGCTCCTTCATAAAATGATGTAATAAATATTAAGGGTTCATGCATACAACATTGTACAAATGACGTTATAGCTTTATTCCAATGTTCAGAACAAATAATCATTTGATTTAAAATATTAGCATGAGCTTTACTTTTATTATCAAGAGCATATTGCTTTACTATTTCTATAATTTCTTCACAGAATGTTTCTAATATAACATCTCCATCCTCTATAATTAAATGACAGCAACGCTGTAAGCTAGTGATTTTACATTCTTTATCTTTCAAAAGACGTAGCAAACAGGGAGGAGTAGCAATTAAAATATCGCATCCATTTACAAGAGATAACTTCTGTAATGTCTCACAACCACCACCATACATCACTAAAACTTTTATAAGATTACACTTTTCTAATAAAATTCGACATTGATCATGAACACTTTGAACTCTTTTCCAATTCAAACACAATATTAAAGTAATTGGTCCTCCAACAGTTGGAAGTCTTTCATAAAATGATGATAATGATAGAGAAGACAATAAAGGAAGTAAATAACCAAAAGTTTTACCTGAATGAGCTGGAGCAATAGATACAACATTACGTCCTCGAAATACTGCTGGCCACATTATGCTTTGTATTGAGGATGGGCCTGGGAAATGAAGTTCATTTAAAATTTCTACTATAGGAATTGAAAAAGGAGCAGCATTAATATTTCTCATAGGCCTAGGAATTCCCTTGCCATGACGAATACTTCGTATAAATTGCTCTTTTTCCCATATAAAACCTTCCCAATCACTTGCATTTGTTTTGACATGGAAATTTATTTGTGGATTATTTGAAAACTTAGTTAATGAATTTACAGTGCTAATTTGTTTAGATAACAAATTACTTTCTTCTGTACAAGTATTCTTATTAGCATTATTTAAGTTATGTAGATTTGCATTTTGTTCATTATCATATAAAAAACTTGACATATTTTCATTTTTTAATTTTTCTTGAGTTAGTTTGGATCTTGCTTTAATTAATGAATTATTCATAAATTTTGATTTTGTTTCATTTTCTTGCTTCAAATTATGATCTTCAGAATCAATTTTTGCAGATAAATTAATTTTTTCAGTTTTTTTGATAATTCCTTCTTCAGATTTTTCTTTTTGATTTGAAATATATGAATCACAAGTGATCTTTGAAGATAAATCTAACTGTTCAGCATTATTTAATACTTCTGATGTTTCAGATTTCTGGTCTAAGATTGCATTCTCTTCAGATTTATTTATCAATTCTTTTTTTGATGCCATTTTTTTTTCCAAATTAATTCTAGTTAGAAATTTTTTAATATTTATTGATGAAATTGGTGCATTTTTATTAACTCCTCTTATTTCGGGATTTTTAAAATTATTATTTAAAGATGAATTATCCAATACATTATAAGAAGAACCCAAGTTATGTTTATCTTCACCATTATTATTGTGGTCAGGAGACAAAGATTTTAATTTATTTTCTTTCACTTTAATTTCATTATTTTTCAAATATTCAGGTAAATTTTCAGGATTAACATATTTAGATTGTATTTTACATTTATCATCAGGAATTTGAAAAGAATTATCAAAAAATGATTCAGGAATTGCATTTTTTGTTTGGTTGTTTTCTATAGGTAGAATTGTAGAAGTTAAATTTGATGTATTATCGGTAGATAGAAAATATGATTCCAGAGTATTGAGATGAGCATTTTTGTTAGATCCTGAATTTGTTTCTTTTTCATCATTTATATTTTTTGTCAATTCATTATCTACCGAATTTTTATATTGCTCAGAATTTTTACTATTTTGTTGTAATATTTGTAAAAATCTTTTTCCTAAAGAATTACCATACTGCAACGTTTTATTAGTTTCTGCTATATTTTTAGATGATAAACTTATTTGGCTATTATTAGAACATGCCTTTAAATTATTTTCTCTAATAAAACTTTGAACTATTTTTTCATTATTAGTTAATATACTACATAAAGGCTTTGATTTTACATTATAATCTTTTACAAGATACTGCTTATTTTCACTACAAAGATCAGACTGATTTATTCTTTTTAAGTTATCCTGTTCTGTTTCATTTGCGTTCTTTCTATTATGTAATATGTCCATATTCCTTTTTTGAGCAATAAGGGATTTTGAAGAATTTTCAGATGTTGAATCAATCAAAAATGATTCCCTTTCTTTCTTATTTTCTATTAAATCTTCATCTTGCATCCTTTTTAGTTCTTTTAATTGATGTTCTTTCTTTAATTTTTTTGACATAACATAACTTTCTAAATTATCATACTGAATTTCTTTCTTTTCACTTAAACTTTTAGGACTTTCTTTGATAGATGTTTCAGATTTTATTTCAGATACAATTTGAGCATATTTATGACAAACCAATTCTTCATTTAAACTTACATATTCTTCCTGCAAAAGTACCATTAATGAACCATGCAATGTTCCTTCAAAATCTATTTCTTCTACAATCATCCTTGCACAGTTATTATTTTTTATAATAGAGCTCACAAATTCTATTGCTGAAATATCCCATTTTTCAGTAACATCATTGCATATTGAACAATCAGCTTGCATTATCAAGCTGCAAGGATACAAATCTTTTAATTTAAGTTTTACAGCTTGATAAGGGATTATTTTCATTTCAGGCTTTAATTCTCGTACATAATTTTTTTCTACTCTTACATATTCTCCATAGTCTAATAAATATACGGAAATTCTTGGACCTGTGGTGGTATCTAAAATAGACTCTACTCTTCCTCTGTACCAATTTCCATCAAAATAAACAGCGACTGATGTATTTCTACAAGGTAAATTTACAATTTCTTCCTCAAATGTTTTGAAATAAGCATTCATGCGATTTTCTAAACGTATAAAATCTCTTACTTCATTAGTTGAATGTACACTAAGAGCTTCTTTAATCACAAAAAGAGCTGGATTGCACATACTAAGGATAGTAACATTCACATACGGTCGATTCTTAAACATTTCTAAAAACTTTCGGTTATCCATTTTAACAGTATTATAATAAATCGAGTCTTTACGATACAAAATAACACAATAAAAACAATTTTCCCACTAAAAGCAAACTACACTACTTCATATTTCACTCGCTAGGTGTCTATTCAATTTTAAAACATAAAAATCAAAATTATAAATTTTTACCCATAAATACAAGTATTAAAATATTAAAATTATAATTAGCTTACTTTTAACAGATTTACTAATTTTAGGGATTAATGACAGCAATCGAAACCCAGAAATCATCACAACACTACTAGTCGCCATGTTAAATTTGACTATAAACTATTGATAATATGTTAAGTAAAACAAAAATATATATTTAGTAAAAAACAGTTTATTAAATATCATTAAATAACCATTTTTAACCCAAGATCTAAATGTTGTTCTATATTTTTAAATACTTATTTTTAATATATTATAGCTCCGCACTTATAAAATGGCGCAGGTGGGCACTCCCTCAGGTGTACATGCTTTGAGAGAAACATAGTGTGGTGACGATCTAAAGAAGTTATTTAGTAATAAATTTATAAAGACAAAATTCTAAAGTGAAATGACGCCATGTTGAAATAAAACTTTGAACCGAAACAATGTCAAGTAAAATTATCACCTCCATGGAGCTCCATGGTTTGTTAAATAATTTTCACTTATAATTATTGAAGCACTAATACTTATACACATTTAAAATTAATGCTTAAATATAAATGAAAATCAGAATCTGAGGGGAAATGTACCTATTTGAAATATTATAACTATCAAGATTTTAATACTTATATGAAATAATAATATGAATTTAATGATTATTACCTAATTTTTCATGTGCATAAACATATACAGCATACAGTTTGAATTAAAATGAAAATTCATTTGAAAGTGATCGCTATTTTTAGAAATATATTGTATTTCTAAAAATTACATCGAAAAATTTAATATTACATTTTATTTTTAATTATAAAAAACAATGTTTTTCCATTAATTAATTTAAATATATTTATCCTAAACTATTATTACTGAATTGCAGTTACATTGCATTTCATTTCTTTTATGCTCTCTGATATTTGTTGCCATACCTGGCGCACACAGAAAAACTTTATTAAATAAACTACCTTTTTAAATTTATGAATCAATAATTTGTCATTAAATTTTTAATTTAATTATATACTTACTTTTTTGTTTGAAATATAAAGTGACTGCAATTTTTCTAACCTTTTTTCATTATGGAAATTAATAGTTTAACGTCATTACTTCGCCAGTGAAATATAGGCTGTTCGAAGTATCAAGACTACTACTGCCAAGACTGTTTCTATAAAGAGTACTAATCTTAAGTATTCTTCTCAGTTAGAGTAGTCTTATCAATTTCAGTCGATATTATAAATTATAATAAAACTATTTAAATAAATAAATATATATACCGTAAACTGGGATGACTTAGGCCCATTAGGGTGGCTTTGGCCCAATTTTGGAGATAAAACTGTTTAAATAAATAAATATATATACCGTAAACTGGGGTGACTTAGGCCCATTAGGGTGGCTTTGGCCCAATTTTGGAAACGTGTTGAGAATAGGTCTAAATACTTCGAACAGGTCTGAATATGGCAGAACTTCCGGTGAACTGATCAAATCGGTCTACGAAGTATTCTTTACCGGCACTTCGAACACGGTCATAGTTTTCGTTTATATCCAAAACTTAAAAAAACTTTAAATATGAAGAAAATCTGTAAATAATTTAAAATGTTATACCTAGTCAAAATTTTGAAATAAAACAATCTTTATACCTTTTGATATCTCTACATTTTCAACATTTGCTGAACAATGAGTTTGCGTTGAAGTATTTTGGCCTATATTTGTTGAATTATCGCCATCTGAGAGAATTCTTTAAGAAAAATCACTTACGATAATATACAGGGTGTTTTCTAGCACCCGTACCATCCTTTTTTCTCGGAAACGCGATCAGATAGGAAGTAGGGGTAAAAATTTTGATTACCAAAGTATATCTGAAGAATCGAATGGGCATGATAAATATTTTGTGGGCCCATCGGAAGTAGGGGCATAAGGGATAAACTATGAAATCTACAATGGAAACCAATGCCGATTTTGGCATAATTGGATAGAACTGTGAAAAACAAACAACTTGTTTTGAAAGTTTTTTAATATCACTTACGGAATGTGAGATATCACAAAAAAAGATGCCGCCGCATGTACCACCGATGGGGCTATTCAAGCAGTAAGAA
>AYEL01088569.1:0-35970 GCA_000484575.1 Olivierus martensii
TTTTCAAAATTTAAGCAATACATCGTAAAGATGAAGAAAAAATAAATTAATATCAGTGTCATTAGGTCTATCTGAAATTTGTAGTTTTATTTTTAAAATAAAACAACAAATTTAATAAAACAAACTACAAAATTAATAAACACAACATACAATGTTAAACAACAACTACGTCATTTAATAAGATCACTTACATAAATAATGAAAAAATATCAATAGATTTTATGATATGAAAGCAATTCCTAACTCGTAATACAATATACTGTATATATTTCAAGTTATATTTAGTTAATAAACTAAAATATTCTAGCAAGAATATTGTTAAATTTTATTGTAATTAAAATGTGTTTCAAAAAAATTTTTTTTTATATATATACACACTAGATGTAGAACATTTAATCTCTATACATGCGCAGAGATCAGTGATATGGAAACGTTTGGAAAAGACATGGCGGCTAATCCTCGTGTGGCCACTCTCTGCTTGTAGGCTCTCTATATTCTACACTGCTGCAGCGCCACCACCCCTGTTGGCGACTTTTGGTACTAAATTTGTTTTCTTTCGAAATTAAAACTCATGTTACACTGTGGAAGTTCACCGACTTTTGCTACGTTTCGGCCAATATAATATACAACGTATAACGCTCTAAAGAGCTCTGAACATCTCATGTTATTTTATGGCCACCCGATATATTAAATAAAATTTTAATAAAACAAGTTTAATAAATATAAATATTGATATTGTTTAATTAATTAACATAACATTATAACATATATTCTTTAATACCTAATTTTATTAAATAATCTTAAGTACGGGAAATCCTCAAAATGCTAAAGTCGGCACTGTTTAAGTTAATTAGGTTTTTCACTGTATTTTTCCATGGCCAAAATTATACAGCGGAATAATTAAAAAATACTTTTTCGCTACTAAAGACGCAAATAACTGAACTAAATTGATAACTAAACCTTACAAACAATAAGAAAGATGATGACTGATAATCTGACACTAATTTAGCCATGCTCAACCTGAGGCCCTCAAAGCTTTTTACGTGCGGCCCGGAACGCACAATCATGAATTTAATGAAAGCGCGGAATTCTCCCTCATGCAAAAAAATAAAAATAAAAATTCTGATATTAAAAAAATTTTTTTAATTTGGAAAAATTAGAATTTTCCTAATTTGTTAGGTCCTTCCTGATGCACTCATAAAATTTTATAATACATTAAAAAGAGCCGAGGGGGGAAAATCTCGCTAAGATTTAAGATTCCACGCTTCATCAATACAAAAGCGCTTTTTTATAATTAATCGTTTCGCGGCGATGTAGTCGCCAGTTTCTCGTCGCTTGGCCACGTATATAAATAAACAATTAAATTTTTAATCATATATGTCAAGGAAAACTTTAGATAAATTTCTTCATTCTTAGATACTTCAATAAATTCTTCATTTGATTTTAGATTTTTATTTAAGCCGTTTATTAAGTTTGTAAATCGTGACGAAAGCTGTTCCGGCGCGCAGGTATCTTATTTTCTATAAAGGTATACTAAAAATTTAAAACAATTCTCAAAAAACCAGATATACAGGGTGAAGAAAAACTTCGTCGTAATATTTTGTATACTGACAGGCGACTTCGAAACAAGTCGAAAATCTCCAATGAACATACGCTCTAATTGCCACCGCTTTCGTTATAACCCTTTAAAGCTAGCCAATCACCATCGAGTACACAAAACTTTAAAAATCATAGTTACATGTAAAATTGGCAAGATAATTTTGCCAAATTTGAAAACGAAACATTAGATTTGGATAGAATAATAAACCATAAAAATGTTAAATTCAAAAAAGTTACCCATGTCAAACATCGTATTAGTTTACAAAAATATAATGCTGATAAAACGTACCGAAGTGCGAACTTAGAAAACAGAAGGATAAACAAACCAAGAACGGTATCAAAAACAATCGATCTAGGTCAAGCAGAGCTCTGTGGTTAAGTAGTTCACGTTGTAATATCAATGAAAGATAGAAATTCTATTAATGTGGATTAATGGTAAACAAATGGCAGGGGAATAGTGTCAATCAGGCGATTATTTACGTGTACAATATACAAAAGTTAAATAAATTCATTTTATACTATTTTTACACTTAATATTTTGATTTTGTACTATATTATTCTTGTTTAAATGATTGTGTGGGATGTTATGTTCGCTCTAGACCAGAGCTGTCCAATTATAATGAACCGAGGGCCATAGCCGTGTTTACTATAGATGTAGAGGGCCGCAGTTACAAAAAAGGGAGGGGCTTTGGTACTCGATACGCTATTGTCTCAACAAACGGAACGCATAAATATAACGCTTTTTGGAAATCAATTTTATTTCCAGATTAACAAATCTTATTACAAAATTATATTTACCAGATTACATCCGATAAACATATTAACAAAAAGTTATAAAATATACAGTTAAAAATATAAAAATAGTATGTATCTATTTAATGTGATAAATGAGGGCGAGCAGCAGCATTTACAAGGGCTGGATATTTACATCCATTCCTGTTGTAGTTATCTGCAGAATATGTAAAAGAAGAATCTGCGAGGCAGGTTCCGAATCGATTCTTAACTATTTTCATGTTAGAAAATGCACTTTCACACAAATAAGTACTACCAAACATTGATATTACTTTCCGACCAAAATCACAAAAGTTAGAATTCGTTAAACCAAGCAGTTAACCGATATGATTTGTTATGAAAAAGTCATTTTCCCACCGCTACTAATATACGTGAAAGCCTTTTAGACAGCCCCGCTCTAGACCCTCCAAACTACGGCCCGCGATATGATTTTATCCGGCCCGCCAATTGAACTCTTTATCTCTATTTTTGGGACAATGTATCATACAATCCCACAACAACGGTCACACCATCACTAAAATGGTGATTGTTAGAAACCAAAAAATAACTAATATACAGTCACAATTCAAAACTTTAAATTTAAATAGCTAAAACACTAAAATTGCGTGATCGAAAGCCTTATATAAAAACCGAAATAACTAAAACTAAAATTGATGTGATTGAAAGTCTTATAAAAATGTTGATGTCGATAGCTTGTTGATTATTAAATAATTAAGAAAAATTAATTAATTGAGTTAATATAATTCAATTTTAGATTGTTTTTAATAATCTCTTAAAAAACGTAATAAATAGAAATGAAAAAATATTAAAAAGTAATATTATATCACAAATTGTGAAAGCCTTTTAGACAGCCCCGCTCTAGACCCTCCAAACTACGGCCCGCGATATGATTTTATCCGGCCCGCCAATTGAACTCTTTATCTCTATTTTTGGGACAATGTATCTTTGCGAACAAACTTTTCTCGAATGAAATATATCGAATCAAAACACAGGGCAAATTTATCTGATGAACATTAGAAAAATCGCTAGGGTAAAATTTGAACTCGAGTTTAATAAGATTCTAAAAACACAAACACATTAATGGTTTTATTATAATTTTTGATGAAAATATGAGAATTTGATGATAGTGTTCGTTGTCATTAATATACGATAATTTAATCTCACATGCTATGTAATCAATTTTTATCTGCTTTAGATAAAACTCATATATCTAATCCTAGAGATTTTTTTTTACTACGGCTCGCTGAACAAATCTGAAGTATCTAATGAGTAATGTGGGCGTGGCCTCGAGGCGAAAAGTTTGGAGTCTAGACTATGGGCACTCCGTAGAACGGATTACCCTTAAATACAAATACGGTACCCTATATCAATGTATACTATAACGAACGAAGTTCTAGAAGCAATTACTTCGTTCTAACATATCTCATAGTATAAATTTTTCAGTTTTAGTTTTCGATTCTCAACTTCCAATTATCATTTTAATATGATATAACGCCATCTATCGACTAAGCGGACCACGAATGTATCGGTTTTGTTTTCGGAATCGTGTTTCCTAATTATTAGTTAAAATAGAAGAATGGCTAGAGGTAATTTAATGTTTTAATAGTTAAGTGTACAGCTTATAATTAAAATATTATAATTAAGAAATACTAATGTCAATATTCTCGATATGATTAACGTATTATTCTGTAAGGCTTTTTGTATACTGTACTTGCGGCACGAAATTAATATAAATATGATGTTTCGATAAAAACTTTATTCTTTTGATAATGTTTCGGGTAAGGTTCATTACTGTGCATCATTGGGTTACCATTATTATACTAATTTAGGATATTTTGTACATTTTCGAAGAAGATACTAACAGTCATTATTCTGTACCAATTGGTGTATAATCGCGAGTCTATTACAGAATTTTTATTTATGCACGAAAATCCACATGTATTATTCTAGAATAATACAAAATATTACAAATCGAGAAATAATTGTCAATATTACGCAGATTTATTACAAAAACAGTTAGCAAATGCGCAACATATAATAGAGATGTAATATTAACTAAAATTTTCTAAATCCTATAATGTAGAAATCCAAAAACCCTGAGATTAAACATTTGAATTTTAAATGGGCCAGAAATAACTAGTTCCAGATAAATGTTTTTATTACATTTTATAATTATACAGCATACATATACAAGAATAAAATAATAATTCACCTAAATAAATATAAAAATACAAATATAAGTTGTTTTTTATTATAAAAAAAAAATAAAAATCTGAATTAAATGTCTGCATACTATATAAAAACTTTGTAGCTGGATCATATCTAGATACAAGATAGGGGCACTACAGCATATGTGCCTCTGTCATTTTTTTGAAAATATACATCAATTATTTAAATTATTAGTTATATACAGTAAATATTTGTAGTATAGTGTCCTTTCCTATCATTTTTTAACTTGATTCAGCCTGTGGTTGTAATTTTGGGATCATTACAATAAAAGAATGTGCAAAGTAGAAAATAAATAACAATAATAATAAACTTTAGAATCAGGTATAATTTGAATTTAATATAATAGAAAGAAACTTCAACTGTACTAATTCTATAAAAAATTACTTGAATCCAAAAAAATTCAATCATATTAATCCTATACAAAACTTCTTGAAACCAAAAAGAAAAATATCAAAAAATTAGATTATAAATATTTTAAATATATATAATTCCTGAATATTTTGAAGAATATAATATATTCAATAATATAAATACTGGAGTATTCTATGGAGCCTATTGTTAATTTTGATAGAATGATTGAAACAAAAATATCAGATAAAAGTATATTTTAAGCACTAAGCAGAAATAAAACCTTTATTTCACAAAGGAACATTTTTGTCATTCACAACTGGGCTACATCGGCTAATGTTGATGTAGACTAGTTGTGAATGGTCGAAAATGTTCCTTTGTGAAATAAAGATTTTATTTCTGCTTATTGCTTAAGATTTCTTCTTTTCTCTGATTAGTTGCAGAATGTCTACAGCTTTAGTAAAAGTATATTGATCAAAAATGCACTAATGAAATATAACAACTGGGTCAGTTCGAAGCAAGTTTAGCAAAAGAAACAAAAATTGTCAAAAACATGTTACTATGCTTTATATAGATATAAAATCACAACATAAATGTAATTAATTAACATTACAAGTATAGATAAATAACATAAATGTGATTAAATATACAAGTTGTCTTTGGTTTATGATTTCCCAAGTTTACAAGTTTCTTATCAAATATAAAATATCAAAAAAAAATTGAAAATATGAACATCAGTTGCAATAATTAAATGCTAAATATTTATAAAAAAATCATTTCAAACCAAACATAGACATATAATAATGTATAACTGGGTTTGTAGTGAAAACTCCATCATTTGCTACGAAATCAGAAAAATCAAAATGGTGAGACTAGAGGTGAAAGTAGTTCACCCTCTGGCAGCCTTTGTTTTTACTGTCGTATTAAGTAAATAACTTTCGTTCCTAGATTATGCAACATATCATCTGTATAAAAAGCTCATCTACTTATTTGTCAAGAATTCCATTGTTGCAATGTTCACCAGTTTGATGAATAGAAGCTTACAACTTCAATATTGTGACAATAGATACAAAGGGACCAGCAGCTTTTTGTGGCAAGTTTCTTTTAGATGGGATAAAGGACTCTGCAATGTTTAATCTTGTATATTTTGTATAATTTGCATTTTTTTCTTTTTATTCAAGTAAGCTGCCTGCTTTTGTATCTCATTTTTAATGAATTTATGTGGGTTCTCATTGTCCCTGGGGGGGTGAAGATTTCTATCTTCCTTTCTCTTCTCTTAGTGATCATCCTCGTTATCTTCTTTTTCGATCTTCAACAGGTTATATCATAGAGTATACCTTTCTTTCTCTTTGACCAACAGTTATTTATTAATAATAATAATAATAATGAATAAAAATTCTTTAACATTTTTAAATTTTACACTCTGCTTATAAGTTTAAATATTTTAAAATACTAAAACTATGGTTTCTAGCACTATTTGCAGTAATTAGGCATTTCTATATTAAATAAAACTATAATAGCAAAAACATTTTGACTGATTTCTCTGTCCTCCTCAGTTGATTTATAAAATTTAATAAACAAACAAAAGTAACAAAACAAAACATTTGTAAAACTTTTTAAAACTGATTATTTGTTAGTTATATAATAGTTTTTTTTATTTTACTATTTCATAAAAAGGCCGACCCCTATCGGCGTGTCGGTATAGCCGGAGCGGAACGACAGCATCAGGCCCTGGGCCCATTCGCGCTGGTCGCGGCGGGACGGGGTGTCGTGGTTGTCGCGGGCGAAATAGTAGTTGCGGAGGAAACCGTTCAGCGTCGAGCCTTCGACGAAGCCCGGCGGCACCTTCATTTCGGCTTTCTGCCGCTGGTTCAGGCCGGTGCTGATGTTGTCGCGATGGCCCAGGGAGTCGTCGGCCAGGAGCGAGCCCGGACCTATGGCAAGGGCAACGCAGAGCGTAGCCCCGCGCTTCGTGGAGGAATCAGGCATGGGTCCGGTCCGTAGTCGTTGCTGTCCACCAAGCACCCGCTCGGGAAGGAAGGGGCATGCCGCCCCTTCCTTCCCATGGATCACTTGCGCTGCGAGTCCAGTTGCTCGTGGTTGGTGACCACGGCCTGGGCCTTGGCATAGCTCTCGATCAGCAGTTGGTAGTGCGGGAAGACCGCGCTGTAGGCCTCGGCGAACTGCACGGCGTCGTCGCGGTTCCAGGTGCGCTGGATTTCCGAGCAGACCGCGGCGGTGTCCATCGGCACCACGCCGGCCTGGACCACCCGTGCCAGGGTGACTTCCTGGGCCATCTTGGAGTAGGTGCCGGAGGCGTCGATCACCGCGAACACCTGGTAGCCGTCGTGTACCGCGGCGATGCTGGGGAAGGCCATGCACACGCTGGTGATGGTGCCGGCGATGATCAGTTGCTTCTTGCCGGTGGCCTTCACCGCGGCGACGAATTCCGGGTTGTCCCAGGCATTGATCTCACCCTTGCGCGCGACGTACTGGGCGTGCGGCGCGGCCTCGTGGATCTCCGGGATCAGCGGGCCGTTGGGGCCCTGCGGTACCGAGGCGGTGGTGATCACCGGGATCTTCGCCAGGGTGGCGACCTTGGCCAGGGTGGTGGCGTTGGCGCGCAGTTCGGTCATCGGCATGTCCTTGACCGTCTGGAACAGGCCGCTCTGGTGGTCGATCAGCAACATGGCGGCGTTGGCCGGATCGATCTTCGGGGTCTGGCCGTTGAAGTTGGCGGGAGCGCTCATTTCCATTTCCTCTTGCAGGGTGGTCGTCCGTGAATTTCGGGCAAAGCCCGGCCGGGCCCGCGCTTCCTGCGCGGGCCATGTCGTAGGGGGCGGACTTCAGTGGGCGCGGATGAAGCGCCCGTTCTCGAAGTCCTCGATGGCCTGGTCGATTTCCTCGCGGCTGCTCATCACGAAGGGGCCATAGCCGATGATCGGCTCGTCCAGCGGCTCGCCGCTGAGGACCAGCACCAAGGTCACTATCGTAGACATATATGTTTAGCACGCGGCTCGCCGCTGAGGACCAGCAACTGCACGTCGTTGTTGGCTTCCAGTTCCAGCCGCGGGTCGTCGCGGTCGAGCAGGGCGACCTGGGCTTCGCGAACGATCTCGTCGCCGACCGCGAGGGTGCCGCGCAGGACCACCACGGCGCAGGTATGTCCCTTGGGCAGGTCGAGGGCGAGGTGCTTGCCGGCCTTCAGTTGCACGTCCCAGACCGCCAGTGGCGAGTGGGTCAGCGCCGGCCCCTGGTGGCGCCCGTAGCGTCCGGCGATCACCCGCAGTTCGCCGGCCCTGTCGGGCAGGCCGACGCGGGGAATGTCGGCATCCAGCAGGGTCTGGTAGCGCGGCGGGTTCATCTTGTCGCTGGAGGGTAGGTTGACCCATAGCTGGACCATTTCCAGCGTTCCACCTGTGCTACGGAAGCGTTCCGAGTGGTACTCCTCGTGGAGGATCCCGGAGGCCGCCGTCATCCACTGCACATCCCCCGGCCCGATGCGTCCGCCGGCGCCGGTGGAGTCGTGGTGCTCGACCTCGCCCTGGTAGACGATGGTCACCGTCTCGAAGCCGCGATGAGGATGCTGGCCTACGCCGCGGCGCTGCTGTGCGGGGGGGAAATCAGCAGGCCCGGCGTAGTCCAGCAAGAGGAACGGGCTGATATGCTGGCCCAGTGTGTTGTAGGAAAAGAGCGAACGAACGGGGAATCCGTCGCCCACCCAGTGGCGGTTGGCGTTGCCGTAGATTCCCAGGACCTTTTTCACGTCGGTGCTCCTCGATTGAGTCGATGGAGCGATACGCTAGTTCCCGGGAGTGGGAACCGGTAGTCCGCAAATCAAGTCTCAGAGTCTCGCAGGTGGAACGATGAGTGGTGAGCTGGTGTTCGATCTGAACGCGCTTTTCATCTATGCCAAGGTGGTCGAGCACGGTGGTTTCGCCCCCGCCGGGCGGGTGCTGGGGATTCCCAAGTCGACCATCAGCCGCAAGGTCGCGCAGCTCGAAGCACGCCTGGGCGTGCGCCTGGTGCAGCGCTCGACGCGGCAATTCCAGGTGACCGAGATCGGCCAGGCCTATTACCGTCATTGCGTGGCGATGACGGTGGAAGCGGAGGCCGCCGAGGACGTCATCGAACAGAACCGCTCGGAGCCGTGCGGAATGGTCCGCCTGACCTGCTCGACGCCGTTGCTGCACTTCGAACTGGCGCCGATGCTGGCGCGCTTCATGGCGCAGTACCCGAACGTCGAGCTGTACGTGAAGACCTTCAATCGCCGGGTCGACGTGATCGCCGAAGGCTATGACGTCTCGCTGTCGCTGCGTTTCCCGCCGCTGGAGGACAGCGACCTGGTGATGAAGGTGCTGGCACGCAGCCCGCACGCTACCCCTGTTTCGGTGAGTCGCGGCGCACGAAGTTCCATCGCAAGGGTCGCCAACGTACCTATCGCTTCCGACAGGTCCTTGCGGATGAACTCCAGCGTTTCGCGCAGGTCCGTCGCAGAAGGGGCGCGAGCGCCCCCAGTTGCCGTTTCGCCGTGTCGCTCCCCGCCGCCTGCGTTTTGTGCAGGGCCTCGGCGGCGCGTATCTCCTGCCCGTCCCTTCACGTCGGGAAGCCTGCGTTTCCCGAGAGGAGTGTTTCGCAATGGCCACCGCACTACGCTTCAGACCCCTGGACGCCTTCTACAACGTCCTCAACCCGGTTCCCTTCGGTTTCTTCGTCGCCGCCCTGGTCTTCGATGCCATCTATTTCGCCACGGCGGAGGTGATGTGGGGCAAGAGCGCGGCCTGGCTGATCAGTCTCGGCCTGCTGTTCGCCATCCTGCCCTGCATCGTCGACCTGTGCCGCGTATGGCTGCTGCGGCGCGCGGCGGTGGTCGCGGCGGCCAGGGTTTCCTCCTTGCTGAAGTTCGCCGGCATCGTCCTGGCCATCTTCAATGCCTTCGTGCACAGCCGCGACGCCTATGCGGTGATGCCGGCCGGGCTATGGCTGTCGATCGCGACGGTGCTGCTGCTGGCGCTGGGAGAGGCGCTCCTGGCGGTATCCGCGGAGGAGGTGGCGCATGGCTAGCCTCCACTCGCTGCGTCCCGTCGCGCTTGCCGTCGGCCTGGTCCTGGCCGGCTGCAACCAGGGGTCGCAGAACGATCCGCAGCAGCAGACCGGCGCCAATCCGGCGCTTCCGGAACCGAAGCACTTCCTCCTGCCGCCGATGAAGGTACCGGAAGGCGTGGGCTGGTCGGGAGAGGCCAAGCCGACGGTGGCCCAGGGCCTGAAGATCGAGAAGATCGCCGATGGCTTGCAACACCCTCGCCAACTGCTGGTCTTGCCCAACGGCGATGTGCTGGTGGTGGAGGCCAACTCGCCCGGCACCGCGCCGGTGACCACGCCGAAGCAACTCATCGCGGGGATGGTCAAGGGCCAGTCCGGCAAGGCCGGCAAGGGCGGCAACCGCATCACCCTGCTGCGCCGCGCCGGTGCCGGAGACCACTGGCAGAAGTACGTGTTCCTGGAAGGGCTGGACTCGCCGTTCGGCGTGCAGCGGGTGGGGGATTACCTGTATGTCGCCAATACCGGGAACATCATGCGCTACCGCTACGTGCCGGGCGAAACCCGGGTCGCCGACCCGGGGGTGGAGTTCACCGACCTGCCGGACACCATCAACCACCACTGGACCAAGGCGCTGCTCGCCAGTCCCGACGGGCGCAAGCTCTACGTGGGCGTCGGTTCGAACAGCAACATCACCGAGAACGGCGCGGCGATCGAATACCGTCGCGCGGCGATTCTCGAGGTGGACGTCGCCAGCCGCGGCAGCCGCATCTACGCCTCCGGCCTGCGCAACCCGACCGGCCTGCAGTGGGAACCGGTCTCCGGCAAGCTGTGGACCATCGTCAACGAGCGCGACGAGATCGGCAACGACCTGGTCCCGGACTACCTGACCTCGGTACGGGAGGGCGGCTTCTACGGCTGGGCCTACAGCTACTTCGGCCAGCACCTGGATTCGCGGGTGAAGCCGCAGCGTCCCGACCTGGTGGCGAAGGCCATCGTCCCCGACTACGCGCTGGGTTCCCACGTGGCCGCGCTGGGCCTGTTCTTCTACACCGGCAACGAGTTGCCCGAGCGCTATCGCAACGGCGCCTTCGTCAGCGAGCACGGCAGTTGGAACCGCTCGCTTTAAAACAAAATTTTTTGACGTTTGACCTTTTAAAGTTTAGGTTATATCAGAAAATAGTCAAAAATCGATTAAAACCGATAATTGACCTACTTGTATTTTAAAGCTGAAAGGCTAGTAAATTAAATGCGAAAATAGAGAAATCGAATAATCGAATTTTAAGAGGATTCGAAAGATAAATTATGTTAGCGATTTATTATGACTTCTGTAAATGTATAATTAAATACCATACATTAAATATTTACAATAGAGTAGAGTATCTAATATTATATATACATTAACTAACCTATAAATAATTACAGCAATCTATATGTCGTGTTCTTGCTTCTGTAGAATATTCTACCTACTTATTCTGTATTTAATCGTACAAAAAAATGGTTAAATTTTTGTTTAAAAATACCAAAACAAAATTCTATTTAGCTTAGAAAGTATTAAAAATATGATAAAGAATAATTTTAAAATGTGTGTTATGCTTACAAATTTATATTAAAATAGTTGAAGTATTTATTCCATTAAAAAAATAAATAAATACTAGTGAAGATAAAAATATTTTTCCTTTACATTTTTATGTAAGCTTGTTAAAATTATATTAAAATCCAAAATATGTTTATATTATTTTCCTTGTCATTCTCGGTATAAAGAAAAAAAAAAAATAAATAAATAAATAAGAAAGGTATCTGTATCAATTTTTAAAACTTCCAGAATTTCTGTATCGATTTTTCGACAGACATCCTTTTAGCAATCCCCACAGACGATGCAAAATGAACATCTTTCTCTTTAAAGAGAAACGAAAAGTTAACCAAGTTTATATCAAAAGACAAATTCTAACAAAATATATCGTTCGTTTTCCGAAACTTTCTATGCCCGGGAGATTAAAAATGTGAAGAGAACGGCATGCCAACTTATAACGAAATGAGCCAGTTAAACACTTTACTATCTCCAGGGTGAGTCGATAGCACCATCTGCAACTACTGTCATTCTCTTAATATTATGAGCATCTTTCCTTTATCCCATTTAGTCAGATCGATGGATTCATTTCGTCCATTATAAGTCATTGGACAGGTAAAAATCATAGTTAAGAGAGACGAAATTACTTGCCGATATAGAGGAGAGAATTAGAAATTAGAGAATTATCCGTGACTCGTTGTGTTTTGTCTATAAGTTACGATAGGTACAATCTTCTTGTCAGAAAAGAAATGGTCTCTAACGTTTATAAAGTCTGAGCAAACAAGTTTAATTACTCTGTCCCGAGTAGATAATGTAAAGAGATGCATCAACTCGTGCTATTTATGTTCTGCAGCTAGGTGGCTGTTCGCAGTTGATAAATGGGGTATTCGTGTGCCACAGTTAAAGAGCACGCATCCGTAAAATACCCAAGATACACTTTGTGTTTAAAATTTGATAGGAAACAATCGTTTCGGAAATATTGTTTGAACATCTTAATGACTCCGGGCCATTCCCGAAAGTATTAAATAGATCATATTTCTAAATTTCGGTTTTGATACGATGTATTTTAGAAAGAGAGAATTGATATATGTCTCCAAAGACGAATAAAAATCCGTTTAATCAAAATTTTGGGAATTTATAAAACTGTTTACTGATTATTTCATTCTCTCGAGTTTATTGACCACCACGGGATTTAAAAAAAATAAAAATAAAAATAAATGAAATATTTATTAAAATTAACTCGGATTGAATGGAGGAAAAAAAAATAAATAAATAAAACTACTTTACAGTTGAATAAACAAAAATACAAATTGAAGATGAAGTTTCTCAGTTCACCGTACTCAAATATTCAGTATTCAGTCTCGACAATGATGCCAAAAGAGATCTTTTGGATCGTATCAAGGCACAAATCCACAAGGAATTGAAAAGTATAAAAAATTTCTTTGCACAATTCACACAACAAATTCTTGCTTACAGTTTTCGAAGTAAATTTCCCAAGAGTTGAAAGAATGTGCATCTGTCATATCGTTTTCAGAACCATAAATTTACTGTTTGAGGGATATCTGACTACAGAAACTATTTTTTCAAAGACTTCGACCGGCCTCTTATCAGCAACATTCAAAGTTTACTTATTGAGAACGTGGTTTTGATTCGGATGAAGATTACTATGTCATTTTTATTTTTGGTGAATTGAGCGAGAAAAATACTTTTCTCAGAAGAACGTCAAGCACTGTCTCATTATGAAAACTTTAAGAGAACATGTCCGCTGTTCTCATTAAACTTTCTATTTATTAAATTTTATACACTCTCTAAGCTTAAAGTCGAAGCAATCTTAAACTATAAAAGTATTTTATTCGTACTTATTTCTATACAGAACTATCGATTTTCTTCATCATTAATTACTGTAACGGAACAGAAAGCCAAAAACTTTTTCCGCTTCAGACGGCAATACGTTTTATAAAACGAAAAGCCACCACCAAATCTCTCTCTTAAAATACCGAAAATCAATAAAGAACAACTTAATTAAGCGTTTAAACATATTTTTTATTTTTTTTTTTAAATTCTCTTCTAAATATCAGCAATGGCACATGTCACCAAAAATCGTTGGAGAGATCCAAATAAGGTATTTAATCATAAAACTCATAAATTGGAAAGATGGTCATCAGATTGCAATTTATCAGAAAATCGATGTAATCGTGTCACGAGTGCTCCAAATAATTATGTTTTTAAAATTTTATCTTAATTTATTTTACATTAAAAGTCAGTTTATGGTTTAACAAATTAATTTTTAAGTGAGTTGTTACATTATTTTCTAAATTATTACAAATTTTCAATAATTACGTTTTCCCTTTTCATCAAATTTTCGTTCTCTCGTTTATAAATTTAATTACATCTCCCATTTTATAATAATTTAAATAATAATTTTATAAAATAGGGAATATTTTTTTTTTTTAGAACAGGAAAAATATTTTTACTTCAAAAGAAGAAATTTTATACGCAACAGAAATTCTTGAATAATATATGGTTTGCATGCATTTTTAATTAGAATATTTAATTAAAAAAAAGGGGGTAGGCACTGTTTAATTTGATTATTATTTTCTTTTCTTCTTAAGAAGTCAATCTAAACAAACTAAAACAAAGCTAAATATTTTGGAGTTTATCTTGGTGATGATTTTTGCCAAGTGTAAACACAGAGTCAGACAATTCAGTTTGTGGAAAACACAAAATCAATGTGTTAATCCATCCAACGAGATAAAAAGAAAACGTAACAACTAAAGAAATAATCCTTTCCGAAACAAAAGGATGACAATAAACATTTTCTCGTATCAGAGACATGTTTGTTTACCAACTTTCTCGATTGTTGAAATATTTCGCATTGAATTCGTAAGTGTTGTGAGTTATAACGCAGGAGTGACTCTTAACATTCCTAAATAGTAATTAGTGTGCTGGGTATACTGCAATTAATTGGAGAACACGAAATTATGGTCCGTGTTTGCAGACATAAAATTCAAAAAGCAATTAATGCTCCAGATTTTGTCCTTCTTTTTTTTTTTTCCTTTCTCTCATTGATTTATATTAAAATTTCCGTCCAGTAGAATGTTTTAATATTTGTAAAATAATTTTTTTTCCATCTTTGAACGTCTGGAAATATTTTACGAATTAATTAAATTACGTGGCGTTAATGATAAATGTTTTCGACGTAAGGAAAGGAAGAAGTTAGGGGAACTGGGAGAGTTTTCTTCTCATTGCAACCATTGATTTCTATCATCTTATATTGTTTGACCAAGACAACTCTCCCTTCGAATTTAATTGGTTGCCTGTAGGGATATACTTCAGCCATTTTGGATTCAGTATTCGATAAATGATGCAAGCAGTTACAAAGCGGCGAAACGAACCTTTTCCATATAAAAATCGAATTTTGTTTGTTGTAAAAGTGAGAAAAGACAATCGATTCGCAACGAAAATTCAATAAATTTTCACATCTGAAGGAAACAAGAAAGAGGAAAAAGAAAAAAAAAAAATTTTTTTTTTTGTCTCCAGAGGACAAAAATTACAGGTTTCTTTCTATTGTTGTTATACTTTCTTTGACTTTATTTTATGACTAAACATTTCTTTTCTTATTTTTTTATGATGCAGAGAGAGAGAACGGCGAGCCAACGTTATTAATAAAACCAGCATCTCGCTCGTCTCTTAACTAACTGAACTAAAAAAGGGAAAAAAAAATATATATATATATAAAATAAAATAAAAGGAAAAAAATTTAATTGTATCTTGTCTTTATTTAGCGAGATTTTTAGAGATAAATACATCAAAAGTTTCGAAATTATCTCTCTTTTTTTTATAAATAGACAACACGCATCTGAAATTCTAGGAATTTCAAATGCATGTTTTTTTTTTTTTGCATGTTGGTTTGCATTTTATGTTGTTGTTGTTGTTGATCTCGAGTCAAATCTCTTTAAATTCAATGTATTAGTATGAAAAGGAAAAGATTAGAGTAAGAACTATAGCTGTAAGAAACTAGAATCAAAAGAAATGTTACAGTTTTTTTTTTTTTGAAGTAGTCAAAAATGCAAAAGTATGAAAATCCTCCATAAACCATAATTCTCTCTTTCTCCTAACAGGTAATATTACATCTTAAACATAACTTTAAAGCACATAATAATGTTCTATTTTGAATATCACGCTCGGTGAGATTTATAACAAAACCGCAATTTAAACAAATAATAATAAATTTAACGGACTAGTTAACATTAATTACCCATTGTTAAATCAGACGAGTCGAATTTTCATTAAAAATAAATATTTTAAAACGAATTTTCTGCTTAAATAATTAAAGATAAAGAGAAACTGAGAGACGTTTTGCAAACTATATATAACACACGCAAGTTTGAAACTTCTTTAAAGAAGAAGTTTAAAATTTTATCGACACTCGTTCGATTAAAAACTCTTCCACTTTGCTACTTCAGACTTCATTTCTGACGTATTTAAAAAAAAAAAAAAACTATATATGCAAAAAGCGAATAGAAAAGTGTGCAAAAATGTGCCCTTCTCTAATTCTTCTTGAAGAACTTTTACGAGAAACGTCTTCTTCCTATCTTCTTTATAATGTAAATTAAAGCACATTGAATAATTGGTAACAGGAATAACCGCCGAAAGTGCAATTTAAGAAAGTGGATGGAAAAAAACGAGAAGGAAAAATAAAAAAAAAAAGATTCTTATAAATAACTACTTCCACAGAAATGATCTTTCGCATTGAAAAATCTTACAAAAACATTCATTTATCGTGGAATATCAATTTCTTTTTTTTTTTTTAGATCGGTATCTAGATTGCTTGCAATATATAAGACAGATGTTGTGTTTACATATTGGCATCTTGATTTCTTTCACTTAGTAATTTGTGTTATCTGCGGATGCGAAAGACAGTTCCAATTTTCTCAGTTAATTGCGCAAATTAAAACCGTCTAATGAGATTTTCCTTCTAATTACAACCACTTGCCGATATAATGAAACCCAATAGCATCAACTTTTTGCCTTTCGATTTAGTTATAAAAGTTGATTTTTAATAATTAGAAAACGGAGAGAGTATATGCATATATGAGTTTGTTGAATGGAATGAAAGAATGCATGGATTTTAATGGAAAAAAAAAATATTAGAAAATTAAAACCTTCGAGGATATACACTCATACTTCGACTTGGAGTATGAGTGTTTATCCTCGAAGGTTTTAATTTAAAAAAGTCTACTAAAGACTGGTTCTCACAGGCGTAAAACGCGATGTAAATATATCGGCGTATCGATGCTGATGACGTCACTTCCTGTATATTGCTAGACGCTGCGTCTTTACGCCGAAGCTGACGCTTGTTCAACTTTCTACGCTGCGAACTAGAGTATGTTGACCATATAAAAAATGAATAAAATAATGATTAAAATATGTAAAATGATTAATAGAATTATTTAGAAGCTTAAAAATGTTATTATCGACGTTACAGTTTATTTATAGGAAGTCTAGGTCGTTTTTTAAAGAGTTTATTCGATTTACGTCGCGAGTCTTGGAACGAATTAACGACGTAAGGTGAGGTAGAGATTTCTGAATAAAAGTAATTATTTCTATTTAATACTTTTCTTCTTTCGATAACTTTTTTTATTTAAAAATTTGGACACAAATTTGATGTTTTGACCGTTGCAAAAATTCTTTTTTCTCCATTTTTTTTCCTTGTTTGCTTGCATTTAGAATTTGATCCATTAACTCTGGCACTGACGAAATTTTATTGGAAGAGATTTTAATTATTGACTAAGTTTGTTTGTTTTCAAAGAATTAAAAATGAAGAGGGAGGAAGAGAAAGAGAGAGAGACAAGACTGATTTGAAAATCAATTATTAAAACTCATTTTCGGGAAATTTATTGGATTAAAGTTTACGACGATAAAATATCCAACTAATTCAAAATTTAAAAGGATTTCGAGATATTTCAGACTCGTTTCACTTCATGAATTTTAATTTTTTTTTTTTTTTTTCGAGAAAATTTACTGATCAGAAAAGAACGCTTTCATACTACAAAACGCCTGTTTCTTCGAATATTTCGTGAAATAGAATTCAATGAAGTAGCGAGAAAATTTACTGATCAGAAAAGAACGTTTTCATACTACAAAACGCCTGTTTCTTCGAATATTTCGTGAAATAGAATTCAATGAAGTAGATACCTCTTTCAACCATTGATATCCGGCTGTGCAAACCATGCATGAATTCCTTAACCTTCTCAGGGATTCTATTCTCGATAGAACCAAAAAGTTTTTCAACCGTATTCCTTCCAATTTCTCCCGTAGAGAAAAAAAAAATATATATATATAGAAAAAATGCCTGTAAAAATGTTATTGGTAGCTTTCTATGAGAATCTATACAGCTGAAACTTCTCTGTTGTACCTGATGAAGAATTTTGCAGTTACATTTTTTTTCTCCTCTGTTCCATTCGCAGTAGTAGTTTGCGTTAATATCGTTTACCGTATTATAGAAACGGTAGATGTTAGAAAGAAATCGATAATACATTAACCATTTGCATAAAAAAAAACAAGAAACAATGGAAGGAATCTTGGACGTAGAGCTTTCATTTTCTTCTTCCCACTTGCTGATTAGTGTCTATTGTGACAGGCAATCCAAACGCACTTACCAACTCCGGACGGAAGTGAAGAATGTTGAAGTAATTGGATGAACCGTGGCTCGCACTGACACATCCAATGACAACTTGCCGACATTAATTTCTTCATCAGACAGTGATTACTTGACAAGTTCGCGTACAGCTTACTAAACTGTAAAAGTGTATATATATATATAGAATAACATATCAGTTTACAGATTGAGTCGTCTTTTTGAATATTTAAACAGATATTTTAAATTCCTAACCTTGTTTCTGGCACGTTTTCGAGATGACCTAACAACGTGAAGACAGATCTGGAGGTGACATCAATTGTTTGCTAGCACTTTCATTTAAGTTCATGGAACGGGAAAATCTCTCTTCCAGTAGATGATATATTCCATTTCTGTTCTGTACTCCTTACAATCGCTTCCTGGAGATCAATATTTCTGTAGGAAACAACCTTCAATTTCGTCTATACTCAAATCCAGCCAAAAGCTAAATTTCACATATCTATTATTTATTTTTTTTCTTTCTGTGAATATATAGGAGCAAATGTCAAGAATATATGATGAATGAGTGTTTACAATCGACGTTTAAATCATAAGATGGAATAAAAAGTTCAACTATTCAATCAACGGAGAGAGTTCCTGGATAGAATATTAATGCTGTACTTTTCTAAGGAATTATTATTATTCTTTTCTTTTATTTTTTTTCCGTTTTTTAAATGGATATTCGTAAAAAGAATTCAGTTATTCGGATAAATATTATCCAGTTCTTTCAGATTTTGTTTTTTTTTTTTGGTTTTATTTTTTAAGAGTTATTCGTTCGCGTTGGGAGAGTGTATTATTTAGGAAAAAGTCTAACATTCAGGTCAACGTCGGCTTCAGATAAAATACCCATAAAACTTTGTTTATTACTAAATCTGGGAAACCAGTCTATTAAAGAATAATGCTAGAACGACTTTCTTTATGTCTCGAATATGGTACTATGAATATAAATATCTTATACACCATCCTGGCAAATTAATTATGAAAATAATAACCAGTCGTAAATCTTCCACTCTTAAAACAAAAAAAAATTCGATTTTTAGTTTAATTGTCCAAAAAATACGGGCATTATCTTACATCAAAAGTTGACATTTTAAAATCTATTCCTAGACAAAAAAAAAATTATTTTTAGTTTGCAGGTAACCAGTAAATACTTCTCTACTCCCTAAACTACTCTTAAAAGTTTTAATATTGATATATATATATATAAGCAAAGAACATGGCGACCAACAACTCATGTTGCCAACCGAACAAAAAAAAAATTATTAATATTTGTAATTTTTTTTGTTCAGTTGGCAACACGAGCTAATTATATATTCTCATGTTGCTGGGATATCTACACATTGTTCATTTATAATATTTGTAGCTAATTTTGGACATCACATTTGCACTTCGTCTATTGCTTATATGCTGGTTGGCTTTTCACTCCTATTATTTGCAGCAAAATTTTCATTTTGTGTTTTGATTCCAATTTATCCTTTATCTTTATTAAATATTTTTGTTGAGATTTGGAAATGACAAAAAACTTAATATTCTGGTATTTTCTGCAAAACAAATGCTTTAATAAAATTATATTTTAGAAAAGCATGATTGAATGTAACATAACATAATTGTGTCTGTTTTCCATCCAGTTTTTTCATTATAACATTATTGACATTTTAATACTATAAATCTGAAATTTTGTCCAAGTGGTCTTATTTATTCCAATATTGAATTAAATTTGGAAAATTCATTATAAAAAATAAAGTTATAAAAAAAATTATCAATCTATTTCAATGATTGTCATATTGTTCTAACAATATGACAATCATTGAAAATTAGACTTATACTTTAGTTTCACATTTTTACTGATTTTTAAACTCTGAAAAAGGGGATCAGTTTATACATGGATTGACTTATACATAGGGTTGCCATCCGTCCCGATATATCGGGACCATCACCGTTATGGACCTTCTTGTCCCGACATCCCGACAAATAATAAGTAGTTATATTAAATAAAAGTGTTCTAAATAAAAAGTAATTATATTAAATAAATTTTTTACTTCATTTCTACACCCCATCTCAGAGTGTCCCGACGAGGTCCCCGCTATATATGGCAACCCTACTTATACATGAACATATACAGTAGTTTGCATTTTAAATATAGTTGAGTCTCTGAAATCTGACACTTTGCCAGTCTGACACTCTGTGAACCTTTGCGTCATCCACATGAAATTTTCATGTCAACTTGTCGATGTGCGAGAGAGAGAAACTGACATAAACAAATTGTCAATCGCTATTCGTTCATTGCACAGGAATTATGGCTGGAGTAATTTTTAAGTTTAGTATACTGTTTACTGTAAAATAGTGTTTTTACTGTATCAATATTTGTTATTTATCTTTACATAATGTCATAAATCAGAAAAAGGGAAAAATGAAAACACAAGACATTGACTGTGGTTGAAAAGGCAGAAATAATTAAGAGACTTGACTTGGCAGAAAAGTTTAGTGATTTGGCTTTGTTTTATGGTATTGGACAAGCCATCATTTATGACATTAAAAAAATTGGAATAAAATTGAGGGGTTTGTGAAAGATTTGAACAGCTTGAGCAGTGGCAAGAAAGTCTTAATAAACTGAGTGTATTCATTGTGTAATTCAATTTTTTTCATTGAACATCCAATAATCTGACAAATCTCTGAAATCCGACAAGCCCCAGAACCATGTGTGTTGGATTAGAGAGAGACTACTATAGTCTAAAATCAGCCATTTTGTATGTCAGTGTTCTGGTTACCAGTTTTATTTCCTGAAAAGTAAAATATGATTATTTCCTTCTATAATATTTTCTTTATTATATACAAAGTAAATAGTTAATTGTTGCAAGATTAATTAGTATTATATAGTTAATTGTTTCCATGTTAATTAATCTCTCTCAAATATTTCAATGTAAATTCTAAATTAATATCTATAAACAGTTTTTTTATTTTATCTACAAAAAAGAATGACAAAAATATGTGTGGGGATAAAAATCAAGGCAACATTTCTGCTTGCTTATATGTGTATCTCCTTTGAAAAAGGTTCTGAAGATCTGTGCTGTATTTACATGAGCTTAAACTAGGGATGCTTAATGTTTTGGAAATTATGGGCCAATTTGAAAATTTTTTTTATCTAGACCATACAATAGTCAAGTATTATATATTGCTTTAAGCTTGAATTTGGAAGTGACATCTAAGGGAAAATTTACTGAGTAAAAACACTTAAAATTAATTGCAGTATTATTCACACATTTTATTATAATGTGATTCTTTTAATTTTTCCTTCTTGATAATTATTTCTGAATTTGATTCTTTGTAATAACTTTGTTTTGTAAACCTAGAAGTCATATAAAAGAATGAGCCCAACTGCATTTATAAGTAAATTTTATTACAGGTTGACTATCAAAAATCCGATATCAACCTCAGACTTGAGGATTGCTGGATTTTTGAAAATTCCAGATTTTTGATGTATATATATATGCTGTATATATTTAACAGAAAAAGACTACTTGTACAATGCTTTAAAGAAATAAAATTAAACACTAATTGAAAAGCAAATGAAATTTTATTGTTAAATAACTAAATAAAAGACTAGTTCTACAGAATGTTAATTCAACTAAATAAAATAGTTGTACAGAATTTTAATTCGTTACTGTATCCTCAAAAAAAGTTAAAAGATTTTATATAATGCCAATAAGCAAAGAAAGCCAAATAGAGTTCATTTGGCGTCAAAACGCCAATCTGGCAACCCTGGTTGCAAGCATGACTAAACATCTGATTCTGGAATACAAGGCCGTCAAAACATAAACGGCACCTTCAGAAAACAAAATGGCGCGCCAGTGCGGTAAATTTAAAAATGCACTGTGACATTCATGCCAGAAAACTGATGGAACCGGAATATTGATTGCCGGATTTTTGATAGTCAATCTATACAATAAATAGTTATAAAAGATAAGATTTAGTTAATGAAAAAATTGACATTATTTATTTTTAACTCAATGCCAGGAACTATTTTTGTGATATATAATTAAAGATAAATATTGCAGATGAAAATCAATCATTTTTGTCCTTTTAAAAATATATTTTGGAATTCTAGAATTCATAGTCCACAATTAAGGATCCAGCAGACTACAAATGGCCTGTAGAACATCTCTAGCTTAAACTATATTTCATATAAATACTCATACATTTGCATTTGTGTAAAATAGGGAGCAATCAAGTGCTTATTTCTATGTTTATTACATTGACAAAATATCTTGATAATTTAGCACAAAAATATTATTATAATCTCTGACTCTTTAAAATTATATTTAAATAAAAATAGTGAAATATATTTGACTTATTTTGGTAATAAATAATTAATGATAGAATTATTATAGTGAAATAGTGACCAGCTATATACAGAATGTTTATAATTAAAGTTCCCTATTCAGAGTTGCCTATAGCCATTACTATTCATCAGAAAATTATGAAATTTTGGGTACCCCTTAATAAAGGGATGGGAAAGACATTCAGTGAAAAAAAATTTTAGTTCCAAATATTGCCTCTAGACTACTGTAGGCACTTTACTGTAAAACTATCCGTAGTGCACATACAAATGTTTGAAATAACATTTATCAGCTTTTACACTATAAAAGATTGAAACATTTGCAGAATTGTTTCCAGTGTCCTTGCTACTCAAAATGATTCTCAGTTTACAAAATTGTATTTTGCTAGTAAAACTCTTTTATCAAAATACTGATTCCACAGCAATAGCTTTGTGGAAATTTTGAAGTTTGAAGGGCCTTCAGAGGTCCAGTCACTTCTAAAGGACTCTGAAAAATGATGATGAAATTGGAAGCAACAGAATTGTTGGCTGTTCATCTTGGAAAAGGAATAAAATTGTTTGTACAGAGATAGAAGAGGAGGTTGTGGTTCAGGTGGAAGAGGACAGAGCTTCAAATTTTATGCGCAATATTAGTGTTTGTCATGTTGCAGAAACATTGCATAGGCCATCATCTACGTCCATAAGATCCTCCGTATTATCTGTACAAACTTTCACTTGTTCAGCTGTTCCTTCCACGTGATTTTGATGCACAGTATCATTCTCACTACAGTTTCTTGCTTGCTGTGAGGTTGATTCCCAATGGTCTTGGAATATCCTCTGGTCAGACAAAGTGCATTTTTATTTGGACAGCTCAATGAATACTCAACTGCCAAATTTGGAATTCAGAAATTCCCTGTTCGATCTTAGATGTTCTGCTTGCATTCCCCAATCATAACAGTATGGTGTGGATTTTTTACATTATTTATTCAGGGACCGAACTTCTTTGAAGAGTTAACTCCATCTGGTCCAGTGACATGTTCTATCACCAGGCAGTGCTATGCATTGCTGTTAAAGAACTCATTGTTCCGACTCTGCAAGCACATCAATGCCTTGGACAGACAGTCTTTATGCAAGACTGAGCTCCTCCACACATTGTAGGTTGTGTTAAAGATGTTCTCAAAGACATTTTATAGAAGAAAGGGTCATAATCCACCACTTCCGTAATGTTTGGCCTGCCTGATCCCCAGACCTGAATCCATGCAATTTTTGGCTGTGGGGTTATTTGAAAGATCTAGTCAGCCATGACAACGCAAAACCTAGATCAGCTAAAAAAAGTATAAAGACTTAAGCAAGCAAAAAGCTTAAAGACAGCATTTCACACCACGTGCTCAATATTTCAAGGTAGGCCTATTCACTTTGCTCAACTGTTGAACATGCCATTTTGAGATTTCAGAGGATAGCTGACAATGATGCCATTATGTCAAACAGGATTTGCTCTAATATTACTAGTCAGTAATGTAGCTAAATGTGTAATTTATTAATAAAATAGAAATACTCCCTCTGGTGGCGATATTTGGAACTAAAATTTTTTCACTGAATGTTTTTTCTATCCCTTTATCAAGAGATACCCAAAGTTTCATAATTTTCTGATGAATTGTAATGGCTGTAGGCAGTTCTGAATAGGGAAACTTTAATTATGGACACTGTCTATTCTATGTAACTGTTGGCTTACACTAATAATATAAATTGTGATGTTTAAAATATTGGAAAACTATCATATAACAAGTATAGATAATTTGTAATTTATGACCATTTAAATGTTTGACTATGATCAGCGTCAGCCCTAGGCAGTAGGCAAGATAGGTGACTTCCTATGGCAGCAAAATTTAGGAGCGGCAAAACTGCCAGAACTAGAGCGGGGAAAAAATAAACACAACTCATAGGGACGGCATTTTTTGGGTTTGCCTACGGTGGCGAAAATGTTTGGTCCGGCCCTGCTATGATACAGTCAATAAACTTTGTAATTAGTCAGAGTAATTCAAATGCTTACAAGCCTATGTACAATAGTCTTATATTGATGGTGTTTGATTCATTTGGTTTATGGTCATAATTTTATGATGATTTCATATTATCTTTAATGAAGATAGATTTTGTCTGTTATTATATATATTTCTAAATTATGATAAGAGTTGTTAAAACTGAATTCTCTCATAAATATTAAAGATTGTTTGTATATGTTAAAAATTTAGAAGGAATTTTGAAGATTTTTTTATAAATTGAAATTTTTTACTTCAGAAAATATTTTTATAGGTGAATCATATCTTAGAATTTTAAATCAACCAACAAATCGAATGAGATTTCGTTATGGAAGTGAAAAGGGTTCTCACGGTGTATTAACAGGAAAACATTCTTCTCAAAAAAGAAAGAATTATCCAACTGTAAAGGTACTTTATTTTCAGTATTTAATATTTATTTTGATAATTGAAACTAAGGTTTGGTAATTAATATTAGTCATATTTAATAATTATTTGCAACAAAATATGAAAAACTTAACATAAGCACAAAGCAAAGTATTAATATAAAAAAAATAACACTAATCAGGAGAAATTAATTTATTTTAGAAACATTTTTGACTTGTGAGGTCTTTAGCTGAGGAAGATTTCATATATAAGTCAAAAACATTTCTGAAATAAATTTTTTCTCTTAATTAATTTGTTTTTCTATAACTTTTAAATATAAACAAAATTAAAGCACTTACAGCAGTATAGGAAAACTTTAATTCAGAAATTAAACTAGTTTTTCTGTAATTCAGAAACAGTTCAATTTCTGAATTAGTTTTCCTATACTTCTGTAAGTGGCTTAATTTTGTTTATATTTAAAAGTTAAAATAAGGTGAATGGCAGTAATTGAGAGTAAAGCAAGTTGTTTTTCTATATCAATTTTACATTAGAAAATAAAAAATGAATTTAACAAAGTAATTAGATAAACACTTATTATATGAAAATTTCATTAAAAGAATTTTATCAGTTACAATAAATTCCCAACTTAAATGGTTAACATAGTTCCAAATTTAAGCACACCAAGCAGTGAGAAATAATTTAATTTATTGTAGAAACAAAATCACTTTCGGTAATATCAATACCATCATCAGTTGTAGATTCGAATACATAAAATAGAACAAAGGAATAATTTTTTAATTTAACATTGAACAATATTGATACAAAATAAATGGAAATAAATAATTAAATAAAAATAAATTTGGAACTGTATTAAACAGATTAAGGCAGTTTTTCAGTGTGTCTTTATGTTAAATGATTAATTCATCCAAAAAATTTCCACATAAATTGAAAACTACATTAAGTCTAGCAATGCTTAAATTTGATATACATGAATAGGTTCATTAGTAAACAGGAAGGCCAAATGAAGTTTATGAGCATACTTTAAGTTGATACTTTTAGTAAATGGGTAAATAAATTTGAGGCTATAAGCATTATTTTTGCAAAAAAAATTGTTTAATGAATTTTTCATTGTCATTTTATGAAAATTCAACAAAAATAAAGATTTATGCATACACATACCTCCAAAACCACATAAGTCAAAACTGCATAAGTCTGGGATCTGCTTTATAATCAAAATAATTTTTTTTTTTATGCATAAGACTGGTGATGGTAAATTTGACTAGCCTAGAACATATATAATACAAACAGTCCTTGACTTATGTAAAGTACATAGACATTCCATGATTAAAGACAAAAATATGCTGATCATAGTGGATAAAGCTGTAATGTAGATATATGAGCATTTTTCTCCTAGTTTCATCATTTATCATATATACAGGTATTTTTGTGGATTTATGGAGTTAGTTTTAGATAATGACTAGGCCTATATCCAGATTGCTCCTGAAAAACTTTAGGCATGTAATTTGGAATTGAATCTGAATCCTTCAAGATGGTAAGCAACTGTTTTATTATGTGACTTATGTGCTTATTTTCTAATATAATTATTTTTAATGCTACATCTTTCTGATACAGTATAGGTTACTATTTTAATACTATATAGGTATAGGGAGTATGCACTGACATACATATGTTTTGACTTACATATGATTTTGCAAATTGATCCATTTACATAAGTCAGAGATTCCCTGTAATGAATTTTTCACAATACTGTTTGTTTTCTGAATTTTCTAAATTCTCAGTAAGTTTGATGAATTTATGTTTTAAATTTATATTCATTTCCACTGAACACAGAAGACTTTTTATTAATAATATCCTTCATAAAAACAATATATAATAATATTACTTTTGATCAAAGTCCATTTTTATTTGCATAAGAAAATGTCATATACAAATTGCACTGACTTCCGGACTTTATACAATTTTAATGTTTGAATTTCAGAAACATACTAGAATATGTTTTTGAATTTAGCAGAAAAACTGCAAAGTCGCTAATTTCAGAAATACTGATAATTATAAACTAAACCTAACAGTTCTAACAACTCTGCAAATCCAGAGTTTGGCCTGAGCTCAGGTCTTTTACTACTTTCTAACTTAAATATAATCAAATCCAAAACACTCTATCAAAATTTAACGTCTAACCAGCAAAAGCAAACAACCAGAAACTTATAACTAGAAGTATCGAATAAGTGTTAGATCTAGAACGACAAAAACAAAGTTAGAAACTTATACTAATAAATCAAATAAATTCTCAAACTAAGTTAAATAACAAAAATATAAATTTATTGGACTCAAAAACACTTACAAAAGTGTATCAAAGCTTTATTTAAGCAATAATAAAATACAATTCAAATTATCACTCAAACTTATTTAATCCAAATTCAAATATCCATAAATCCAATTATTCACAATAAATAACCTTAAATCTTACTTAAATTCTAATACCTCCACCACCGATATGAACTTCAAGCAATTGTAGACGTTTACAAGAAACTCAAGAGTCATTTAGCCAGTTCTATGTCAATACAACACCTCACTGTGTTGTTGGATATGTAGGTTTTTATATTGAGTGACATACAATTCCGAATTGCTTCATTTACATAAATTCGTGCAACAAGTTTAAATTTATTAGTTTACAGTAAATCAATTCATGTTATCTTCTTTACAATTTAATTATGCACCGAACAAAACATCGATAAGAGATCATTCTTATATTCTCATATCAACTCAGTGGTAAAATTATTTAGATTAGATAACGTCATTAACTGAGAGAGCACATTCGGAAGACAGGTTCCCGTACCATAACACATGATTGCTAAATATTGAGACTGAGAATGTGGAAAGTAAGTTAACTCTTAAACTAAAATATAATACATTAAATAATACTGAAAATAATGATAAATAATAAAATAATAAACAGGATAGGTCAGAGTTAACCTCTTCACAGGAAAGTTGGTCTTCCGTAAAACCATCATCAGTTATATAGGTTTAAATTAGAAGACTAAATTAGATGTTCAGTTTCTCATTACAAAACAAAAGAAAAAATATAGAATTAAAGTACATGAAATAACGTTCATAATAAAATATACATGGTAAAAAATTAAGATTGATACAAAAGATGAGTAATTTTTACAATAAAAAATAAATAAATAAATAAAGAGGGAATTATAATAAAAAGTTAAAATATTGACAATACATTGGAATATTGTAAAGAGTAAATTAATTGAATATTAATTAAATATAAAAATAAGTGATGCATTCTTTCGGTATAAAATAGGAAGTGATGTTAAACTTGAGCACTATTGTCCAATAAATACCACAGCCAAGGGGATGACATTTCTTATGGGATGTTTTTATTAATGAATAGAATAATAAAATAATGAATGATTATTTATTTATTCATATAGCTTCAGTGATGTAGCCAGGTATACCTTTTTGTGTTTTGGATTATTCTAGCATTCGTTCAATCTGTTGATATATTTTGTTCTATTACTTTGATGCCAAATTTGGTGGTAGATTTAAATTTAAATATGGAACAAAAAAGCACATATAAAATATCTTTTTTTTTGAATATTTTAATTGAGATTTAAAAAGTCAAATGCACAACAACTATTTATGCAAATCTACCTCTAGGCCATTATACAATCCAGTTAACTTCTATGACTCATATAGCTATAAGAAAGTAGCTCTTCATGCCTTATTCGAATGTGCATACACCCACTCTTCATCAGAACTAAAAAAAATCATGAAATTAGAGAAATTTTGGATCAAGACAGAATGTTTAATTACACTACAGTTTCATGCTTAATGTATTTGTTAAGATAGAAAACCAAAATACAACATCCAAACAACCAACCCTAAACATAACAACATATGATGATACCAAATATTATAATGATACAGTATAATACACCACTTAAGAAAAAAACCAGAAAAAATCAAAGAATTAACCAACAAAAAAATAGTTTTTAAAAAGGTAATCATATATTTCAATGACTTAGAAATGATAAAAAAAATAATATAACAATGACCAAAAATTAGCATGGATAGATGTTCCAGAATTTATCAGTTACCAATTATGAATCATACATATAACAAAAATTAACTATATGTAGCACATACTGAAAGAAACTTTAAAAAAGATTAAAGGAACATCAGTCAGATACATCCTTCTAACTTGGAAGGTTAAATAAATTATTATTTTTAAATAAACTGGATACAAATGCATTAACATGATAATGTACATTTTATTTTCAGGTTAAACCTGTGTTTTGAATTTAATGACTCATTATTTAATTAGATATTACCTGCTCATATAAATGAGAGGAAATTTTGTGATTTAATTTTATAGTTTTGGAGTATCACTTGAAAAATTCTTTGGAATTCATATAGGGAATCATTAGCATCAATTCACTTTGGTAGCCATTATTAGATTACAGCATTATCTGTGGATTTTGTCCTTTTAAAGGATATACAATTTTAATTTAAATTTTATTCCTTAATTTTTTAATTATTAATAACGACAAAAATTTTAGTTGTTACAGAAATTCAAGGAATAGACCTTTCTAATGATAGTTATATGAATTTGTACAGTGGTTTGATTGCAAAAGGAATATCCACACATCAGCTAGCCAGCTACATTTCATTATTAATATACAGATAATCCATGACTTACAATCACTCTTACTTACAACAATGATGTAATCAGTAAATTCTATGATTGGTTAGTGCAATTCCATAGATTCAAGTCCCTGAATCAATGGTCTGATATATGGAAAATGTCCTCTTTTTTGTGTCTGGTTCTTGTAGTTTTCTGCTCTTTATTAAAACATAGGGTTCTAGTAAACATTAATAGTGAGAAATCCATAAATTTTGGATATTTGTGACTTAGGACTGTTCTGATTTAGAGCCAGGTTCAAAACCAAATTACATTGTAAGTTGAGGACTATCTGTATATGATTATCATTCATGTTGAATTTTTTTTTTATTTTTTCATTTTTTTCCATCCCAATTAAGAGACTACTATTGGGACTCTACTATAATTAAAAAAGAACAAACTAAATGATAAAATTTCACAAAACATTAGCAGATGGCATTAATATACTGCAGTTGAAATTTCAGAAGCCATAAATTTATCCTACTGGAGGTCATAAATCTAAATAAAGTAGAATATCAAATTGGAAGTGAACCCAATTCACTTTGGTGTCTAATAATGAAAGAAATGTTAAAGCAAAATTACACTTTTGTGTCTTTAATGTGTAAAATGATCAAATTTCATTTTAATGCAAAAAACAATTATAAAGATGGATGCAGAATGTGATTTTTCAATTGCTTAATCATAAAAGTATGTTTTAACTAAACTTTTCAAAAACCGAAATAATTTGTATAAATTTTTAAGGCCTAATATCTATAAATTTTGAAGAATATCGTATAAAGCATTAATATTTTCCTGTCCTTTTTTCATCAATGATTTTTTTAAATTTTATTTGCTTTATGTTCCAGCAGAGAATTTTTTATTCTAGTATAATACGATTAGATTTATTCAGTTAATCCAAATCCTGCATAAAACATTTAGCAATATTCAAGCGAAACTATGATTGTGATGGATCAACTTGTGTGGATGAAAATTTTTCCATCTAATATGCATTACTCAGTTTGTTTAAATATAATAATACAAAATTATGGATTATATTTTGCAAATTACAATATTATATGAAATTTTATTTATGAATAATAATAATAATTTTTGTTTAAAATTTCATTTTAGTTGGAAAATTACTTTGGAACTCAACCTGTATTTATAAAAGCAACATTATATACTAATGATGATACTCCTCGACAACATGTACATAAACTGAAAGGACCTAATTGTGAAGATGGTATATGCACAATAAAAGCTGATGAAACTAATACTGCTATGTATGTAATTTTATTTTTCAATTTTTCATAAACTATAAATTTAATTTCTGTTAATTAATGTGATTAATCTTTTTAAAATTTTCAAACAGAAGTCTCATTTTTAGAAATAAAATATTTCAATATATAGTAGACTCTTGATTAACTGGGGTAATCAGGAATTTAATTTCTCCAGATAATCTGAAAAATACTCAAAAAATCAGAATTTTAATCAATATGTATTTATTATTTATTGAAAAAATAAACAAGAAATTTGTTTATTTGCAATAAAAAATTATACAATATAAACAAGGTTCAGCATATAAAATCTGTTGTTATATCATAACAAATTCTATTGTTTATTCTTAGCAGAACAAACAATAGAATTTTAAAACCAGAATTTGGCCTCTCTTAATTGATTTATTTCAGCAGTATTTAGGATTTTTGAAAAAGGACTACAGTTAGTTTCTGATGATGATTCCTAAATATTTTCTTGCCAAAATTTCTTATTTTAAATGATTTTTACAAAAATTTTATTATTTTTTTTAATTTGAAAATTTGTTTTTTTTTTCCTCTCCTTTTGTCTGTATATTCTAAATTACTGTGTTTATCTTGTTGATCATATGCTGAAATAAAACTAATTATCCAAATTTTTTGTAAATTTTAATTTTTTAGAATATGAACTATAAAATATTTAAATTTAAAAAACATAGATAATATCAAAATTTTGTTTAATTTTATTAAAATAGGCAATATTTTTTATTTTTGACTTTTTACTTAATTTTCTTTGTATTTTTGTCTAAAAGCAACAAAAATACTAACATAAACAAAGATCTGCCGTTAAAAGGGGCATGGCATTTTATTGCAGCCACATCTTTTCTACAATTTTCCTGCCAAGCTTTCTACACTCTGGGAAGTGTGGTATTGGGAGTAATGTGAGAGAAAGCCATCAGAGATTCAATTAGAACAAAGTAAAAAATTATAGCTGTTTATGTATGAGAGGAGACAATCTATGTGTGAGGTGTGATCAATAAATAACCAGACTGGCTTTAAAAATATCTTTATTATTAAAAAATTACATTTTGGGCTCCATTGCCTTTAAAAGCATCTTACATTCTACAGCAATACAGCAAATCCAACATTTCTATCATGCTGTAAAAACCCCCACAAAGTCTTCTTTCTTAAGCTGGTCAGCACCATATGCTATTCAACTTCAATTTCTTCTACTGTCTCAAAACATCTCCTTTGTGCTTGAACTTCATTTTTAGGAATTAAAAGATATCACATGGAGCTAAATCCAATGAATAGAAATGGTGTGGAACGAGAACTACGGTGTTGATGTAAAAAATTCACAAGTTTTAATTGATGAGTGCACTGGTCATTGCCATATTGGAGAAACCAGTTTTGCTTACACCACAATTCTGTCTCCAAATGACATTCCAACCATGTCACAAATTTCTGTGATTGTTAATTGTTGATTTTGATGAATAATTCTCTAAATTTCAGTGACATTTTTCATCCCAGCTTCTCATTGTTCTTGAATGACATTTGAACATTTTTAAAACATGAGTTCCATTCATAACATTCAGTTTGACTCATAGTTTCATCACCATAAATTTGGCAAAGCATTGCAAAAGTCTCAGATGCTGTTTTTTCCTAGTTTTAAACAAAATTTGATGTTCGGTTTCTCTTTCTTTAATTTTGCATTCATCTTGACAATTGCAGAGAGGTCAAAACACATGTTAACAAAATTTTTTGTAAAACAGATATGGATGCACACAGCAAAAGTCTTTTGCCAGACTGAGTCACGAAATTTAACAGAGCTGCCAGCTAGAAGCATTATCCTCAACCCCCACATCACCACATCATAACCACTGTCTTGTTATATATTGATCACACCTAAAATATATATGTTTTTCATATAAAATCAAAAATTTATAAAATAATAAAATAAAACTTATTGAAATTAAGAAAATAAACATGTTAATAAATATAAATTATTAATAATAATTACAATATTTCAATAAATTTTATGTAAATTTTGAACTATTTACATGATATATCTTAATTAATAGTCATTAATCAAAATTTGCATATTTATTGATGTTTTGTTGAGTTTTCTTGAAAATATGGTTTAATTTTTTTCATTCATGGCTTGTTTTATTTAAAGGACTTGCTGCTATCCAAAAAAATAACAATTATTTCATTAGATGGATAATACTTCATATAAAAAATTATATTTTGTCATTCTCATAAACAGAACCAAAAGCTGTGAAAAAAATTAAATTGAAAAAAATGTTCACTAGAGTTTATACAAAACTAACTTTTGAAAAAAAAAACTATTTTCAAATTCCAGTATTTCCAAAAACCAGTTTTCAAATTTTTACAGAACAAAAAAAATATTATATATATAATTAAACTTTAAGTAATAAAATTTCAATACAGGAAATAAAGTAATGGGAGAACTACAATGTTTAGAGAGAGAGAGGACAGAGTTGAAGGGTCAACTTGTTGGCATTGGACGAACAACAAGTGTTAGGATGTGTTCAGAAAATGTTCCAAGAATCTCTGCTGGAGACGTTAAAGAATGACATCACATCAAGAGGCAATGTGATTTGTCGAAAGCCGTTGATTGCAAGACAACATGATTTGTTAAATGGCTGGACCTCCAGCCATTTAACAAATCATGTTACAAAAACTGGGTAACCACCTGAGCCTTTGCTTAGAGTCCAACTCTGCGCTCCCTCTGCCTCACTTTTGCATCCCGTACTAATCTTAATATGGACATTAACTTCATTATTATCTAACCAGTGCAAGACTGAGTTGACGGCATCAGTAAATCACTCCATTTTAAATTCACAAAAATTATTTTTATTAAGAAGAACTTAAATGATAACTTACAACAATATTCAAATATTTAGTAACATTTGAAACCAAACAATGTCTCATCACAACAAAAATTTTCTATACTATATCTCTTCTTAACCAGGAAATACAAAGTTCATTCGGACGACACACAAAAACATAAACAGTAATTAACTAATAAGCACAAGGCACAACAGTCACAATACCAGTCCATAGGATGAGACGACATGGTACAGAGACGAGATGAGATGAGATATCAACGCTGTCCAGTGGTTGTCTTCTTAAATCCCAATTGATTAACATAAACCAATAAAGATGTTTAAATAAAGTTTGTTTTTTCACAATTACGAAGAATAAATTATTTAACTTCTTCAATTCACAATAATAATCCAGTTCTATTTCCATTCTTTTAAAATAATGTCATAACTTCTTTTTGGAATTACCAAAACATAGTGCAGATGAGGCTACTTCGGCAACATGGCAGTTGTCCCATGCCTCCATCCCGCAGGTAACCGGTGCTTTTCAATATTTTCATACTTTTTTAATAACTTAAACCAGAAAAACTTATTACAAAAACTTTTTCAACCAGAATCTTTACAATGTTGTCTTGTGATCACCACGGTCATGACATCATTCCTTAGCTTCTCTAGAGGAACTTCTCCAAGCATTTTCTTAACTCATCCATAGAGAGAGAGATGTAGTTATCTTTTTGAAAATGTAAGAGAAAAAGGGAAGCTGGAAGAGAAAGAATAAATATGGAGAAAGAAAGAAGATAGAAAAATAAATACCTTTCTCTTCCAGGTATGTCCATACAATCCAGAATCAAACAGTTCTCTCTCCTGTTCATCACCATCTTTTAATATTTCTTTTGTATTTGTTAAATGCATTTTTATAATAATTATGTTATTTGAATTTATTATTATCCTAAAAATTGTATAATTTATCATGTTTATAACATTTATTTGTCAAATTATTATTTTATTCAATCTTGCAATTTTGTAACTTTACGCAATTTTTATCTAAGTTGAAATCAAGGAAATGACAGTCAGCTTCCTTTTACTATATCTATCATAAACAGACGGGTTGTGAGAACGGCCTGGACGAGGAAGTTAAGTGACAAAATGTCGGACAGCAGACAAGGAACTTTCCTTGCTAACAGCTAGAGATTTCGACATCAGAGTGATGTCATGTTTGACTCATGAACTCTCCCCTGACAACAGATAAAAGGAGAGGGGATGGAGTGAGTTGATGATGAGTTGATGAGTCCGATAAGTTCTTTGGATTACCTATAAGAACATCACATAACCAGGGAGATAACCTAGTCCTCTCTGAAGGGAAGAGTTCCGAAGTCCGACCCATCCAGGACACTCAATCAGGTACGTAGTGCATCAGGAGCGTTCTCACTAGTCAACCTACCTGTTTAGCCACAGACCATTTGCCGTCTGCCACTTACAATATATATTCACAAACCGATTGACGTTCGCCATTTACAACCCAATTGTTCGGTTGCCATATTCACAATACGCTATTTAAATTTGTTAGGAATATTTACATGTATAAATTCGTTTGTTTCATTGATTTCATATTCTTCATATTATTTGTAGCCATTTTATACTTTAGTTATTGTAAATAAATATTTTTATATATATCATATACTGTGTCCTTCTCTGACCCGGATCCCACATGCACTTACTCGCACTTGTAGATAAACATGCTCGCAAAATTCTGACAATATAATAGGTGTTGGAGAATCACCAAAAACTTCTCCTGGTGTCAGGTGACAATAAGAATAATATCGACAACAGTGCCACGTTGCGGGATTCCCATATTATCATGACAAATATCAGTGGTGTTAAAAATACAATATCACTACGCTGCTAACAGTTAGCGCCATCTATTGGCAATAATATAAACTACAATTTTTATTTCTTAATTTTTAAATTAGTATTCTTTTCGGATTTCGTATTTGAAAGAAAACGGAGGCATTTCATTGAAAACTTGCTTATTACATTATATTTATTACATTTAGTATTTATGGTATCAGAGATATATAATTTAGGATTATTGTCATACTATGCTGAAATAAAATGTGACTCGCGATTACGTTATCCTGATATGTATGCTGGCTAAATTAACGTTAAAATTGGACACAAAATTAATGGATTCCAATGTATTTCGCATC
>AYEL01088570.1:0-10248 GCA_000484575.1 Olivierus martensii
GTGTAATATTTGATGTCATCATCGCTGCGACGTGACGTTATCATGACAGATATCGGTGGTGTTAAGAAATCAGTTAAGCCATATATTATCACTATGCTGCTAACACTTAGCACCATCTATTGGCAATAATATATACTACAATTTTTATTTCTTAATTTTTAAATTAATAATGACGATAAATAATTTCGGCCGTCGCAGACATCCGAAAATTAGACCTTTCTAACGATACCATATTTATAGGATTCGATACAGTGGTTCGTCCGAAAAACGGACTCCAGCCAGCCACGTTTGACTAGGTAGAGTGGTCGACCGAAAAAGGAACATCCTGCTAGCAGCCAGCCACGTTTGCCTATTAATACAGATAGGCCTCGATTAGCGCGACTTAAAAAATTGATAATGGTTCGACTGAAAAAGGGACATCCAGCCATGTTTACTTCTTATTCACTGCTTAAACTCTTACTAATATAACTAAAGACGAAAGCACCACAAGCAGTTGAGAAAACAATCATAAAAACTTTACTAAAACAAACGTTTTCGGCTAATTAAAGCCATCATCAGGTGCTTACAAGCACTCAATATAATAGAGATGTTCTAGAACAGTAAGCCGTTCAAAGAATGTTTTTTGTTTTAAAGAAATTTAAATTCAATTCAGAACATGTTACAAGCTACATAAAAGTATTCACCAACATCCGATTAAACAAAAATAAACATAAAACAAAATAAAAATATATATGAAGATATCCATCATGGTTATTATGTTTACATCTTAACAATACATTCATACAGGAATTATATATAAATGGCATATATACATCTTAAATACACTACTTCCACATCTTGATAACAAACTCCCAGGCTTTAGGTATACCCACCACTTTATCGTTCAATAGACTCTCACTATTCTCTCTACGCATTACCTCCAACGCTTCCATTAAATACTTGTGTTCATTCTTCTCTACATGCCTTACTACTTTAGCTCTATCCCAGTGTACCTCTAAATCTTTGGCATAGGTTTCTATTGCAAGAGCCGTATTCAAGTTTCCTTTACGAATATCCTTTTTATGCTCTGATATTCTCTGTTCTAAAGTTCTTGTCGTAACTCCTATATATTTTGAGCATTCACCTTCCTTCACATTCCTTACTGGGATTTCATATACTCTTGTTCTTTCTGTTTCCTTTAAGGGCTGTTTATCATTCCTTAATCTATTATATATAGTCAGGAGTCTTCTACTTGTCGGCTTTTTGCCTTGACTTTTTAATATCTTCCTAATAAAATCATACTTACCTAAACTATATGGTATAGGCATAAATGTTTTCGCTTCATCTTCAACTACTTGTATATTTGCTGCATTTTCTTTCCTTCATTCTTACTATACAAGTTTCTCTTCACGGCATTGTAAATGATTAAAATAAACTGCTTCTTATAACCATGATCTTCACCTATCCTTATAATATATTCTACCTCTTTCTTCCTATCCTCTTCTTTTTGATAATAAATTATAGCGCTTCTAAAGAAGAATCGAAAGGCAGCCTTCTTATATGCCATCGGGTCCTCAGACCAGTTTGGAATAATGATAGGTTCATATGCTGGCTTACGGTAAACAGACATTATTAAGTCGGTTCCTTCTACTGCTATTCGTATATCTAGGTAGCTGATTTCATTACTGCTCTGTTGTTCTCTCTTTAAAATCAATCCATACACTTCTATGGTGAAACTTTCAGCTAGCTTATTAACATCGCTGTCATCCGTCCACTGTGTTAGCACATCATCAACATACCTAATATAGAATTTTAAGGATGGTTGAAATCTATATACAATGTCCGGTTCTAAGCTCCTTAGGGTTATTTCATCAAGTACGCCTGCGATTGGGCTGTCAATCGGCATACATTTTAACTGTTGGTAGAAGGCTCCTTTAAAGACAAAATACGAATCATAACAAATTGTATGTACAATGTCTCTTAGCAGTGGTGCGCACAGATGTGACTCAGGAAGATTCTCCAGAAGAAACCTGTAAAAAAGGAGGCATACAGGTTCCAGATGTAGGGACGGAAAAAGACTCTCAAAGTCTTATTTAAAGAAAATATCATTTTGGTTGTGATGGAGCCCTTTAATTCCATCTAAAATTTTATAAGTGGCATTAGACGAGAACTGTGTATCCATTAGTATGTTCAAGCACCATCTTGCAATGACTTTCTCAAGGGCATATGTTGGAGCTCTTCTTTTCTCCACTATAGGTCTTGAGATTATAGGATCCTTATGAGTTTTAACAAAACCAAAAAGCCTTGGACATACCAGTGCAGTGTTTCTTCTATGTTTCCACACTTGTGGGAAGTTCTTATTGTTGATTATTCCATTAATTTTTGCTGCCAATTTGAGAGTTGGGTCACCGGCAAGTTTGTTCGGACTAGTGTCCTTAGTCCGAAACCACTTGCCATTGCTTTCGTCTTTAGTTATATTAGGACATCCAGCCAGCCACGTTTGACTATTAATATATATGATTCTTCGCAGTTAGGGGCCATGTTTCTTCACTGCGTATTTCCAAGCGCTGCTTATTTCATCCGCTTGTTTAATATTGATCACATTTTCTTTATTGCATGATTTCAGGATTTCAATTTTCTCTGTCATTGCCAAGTTCATCTTGTTTTGTACGGTTTTAATAATTTTTGCCTCTTGCCATACCATGTCAATATCTTTTTGATAAACCCTTTGGGCCAAGGCAGTGGCCAAGTTACCTTGGATATGTTCTTCTTATGTTCATTCAACCTTTCTTTAAAGTTTCTTGCGGTAGCGCCTATATTACACCTCGTTTTTATTATCTTCTACATTACATACAGGGATTTTATATACTCCAGACTTATATTCTTCATCATATTTCAATTTTCCGTTCCTAAGAATGTTAAAAACCGTAGGTGCTCTTTTATACGTGCATCTTTTGTTGCTATTTTTAAGTATTATTTTTACAGTTTTGTTTGCATGTAATCTAAAAGGGATAGGGATAGGATTTTCTTCTTGTATCGTGCATTCATTCATATTTGTCACGGCCTATTGGTTAGGTGTTCTATTAGTATTTTCATATAAAATCTTCTGTTCCATATTTTCTTCAAAAATTTTATGCTATACCAGTGTTTCTGGCCCCATAAATATATTCTTTTTAGCTCTCTTTCTCTGTGGGTAATATTCTAACAGTGCGTTAGGCTCCTTTTAAAATATGCTACAAACGCTGATTTCTTATATTTCCATTGGTCGAAAGACCTCCTGGGTATTAATACCAGTGTCGTAGTAGGTTTTATATACACCGTGGTTTTTATCCCTTCTATAGTCATAAAGATCTTAACGTCTAAGTAATTAATTTCATTTCTATTTTCCATCATTGTTTTGAGTTTAAGCCCATATTGTTCTTTAGAGAAATGGTCTATTAGATCATTTGCTTTGCTGGAGTTCTTCCACATCACAAATATATCATCCACATAGCGGTAGTATAGGGCCGCTTTAGAGATTATAGAGTTGTGGATCTGCCCCTCTACCTCTCTTACCACTATCTCGGTCAATATCCTGGCCATGGGGCTTTATATATGTACCCCTTGGACTCGCTTATAATATAGGCCTTTAAATACGAAAAACGAATGGTGGCATATTAAGTGCTCTGTCTCTTAGTACAGCATGTTCTTGTTCCTCTGTTTGTGTGTGTTCCACAAGGAAATGATAAAATAATAGGCAAGTGTCATTTAGGTTGAGGGAGGGGTAGTGGGATTCAAAGTCAAGCACAGTCATTGTCTCATTCCCTACAGGCATAATATCTTTCAAAAGAAATCTTGGACAGACTTACCAGCAAGATTATAGTTATCTAGTTGTTCAGAGCACCATTTAGCTAGTTGCTTTTCTATGTTGTACATTGGTGAGCATCTCTTCTCCACTATAGGTCTAGCTGTGACTGGATTTTTATGAGTTTTAATATATGCGAACAGTCTAGGGCAGGCTGGGTTGGTTATTTTCAGTCTACTAATGTATTGGGGTAAAGATAGTTTTTTAAGGAGCCTGTTAACTATATTAGTTAGAGATTTGGTGGGATTTTTCTGCAGTAAGACTGCCTTGGAATCATTTATATATTATTGCAGAAACTCTTCATAGGTCTCAGTTTTTAGTATAGCTAGTTTTTTCGATTTATCTTCCCTAGTAATTGTTATATTTTGCTCCGTAATTTAATCAAGGGTTTGTTTGACATTATAATCATTCCTGCTTGGTTTTCTACTGGAGTTACCTACACTCTTGCTTAGCTTCTTTTCATTTTCATTCATGAATGACCAGCATAGACGTTCAGTTTCTAATACGTCAATTGGTTCTACCAATCTTTCAAAAATGGGTATATCATCTAATACATTATAGTTGTCATACAGGGCACAAGTTGGTCCATTCTGGAGTACCTCAATAGCATATTGCGGAATATGAATATTGTCTAACACTGTGACAACATCGTTTAGAGGGAGCACATATTTTAGGTGGGGTTTAAGTTGTTTCTTAAAGATCCACTTAATCTTCTTAACGAATCTTAATCTTTCTATCTTTGTTTAAAAATGGCCATTTTAAGATCAAAGTCGGCGAGGCACGTTGCTGTACATGCATTTCCTGTGGAATTCAGCGACTCATAAAGTGGTTTTATCTTAGCATATAAATTAAAATATAATCTTTTAGTGTCTGTTATAGCGCTCTTAAGACATATGCCTTAGTGTTCTATAGTACCTTCTTGGAACTGATTGGCAGAATAATCCTAAAAATAGACATTGGAAAGACCTTATTGATTTTATATTGTTTAAGGAAGATCCATGTTTCTTCAGCTTTAAGGAGTTTCCTCTTAAGTTTCATATATTTCCTAAAATCTTCCATTAGTTTACTGCCAGATCCGCAGTCATATAGAACTATAAACAAACTTTTAAAACTGCTTAATCGTATCACAAAATAGTTCAGTGGATTAAAGCACTACTAGCAGTTAGAAACTAATACAATAGTCTTTTATTAGTAATCAAAACAGTAAAAACGTTTTTGGTATCTTGGATATCCTCCTCAGTTACAATAGAATATTTTATGAAACACAAATCGAACAATATAAAATTTTTAAAAAATTACATCAGCATAGAATACAGATTTTAAAGTAATTGAATGCTAGTATGATACTGTCACTCGTATTTCCCTACTAGATTAATTTTGTACATATTAGAATATATGTCTGATTATTAATTCTAATTAATGTTTAAATATTTTGTAACTTTAAAATCTGTATTCTATGCTGATGTTATTTTTAAAAATTTTATATTGTTCGATTTGTGTTCCATAAAATATTCTATTGTAACTGAGGAGGGTATCCAAAATACCGAAAACGTTTTTACTGGTTTGATTAATAATAAAAGAGTATTTTATTAGTGTCTGACTGCTAGTAGTGCTTTAATCCGCTGAACTATTTTGTGATATGATTAAGCAGTTTTAAAAGTTTGTTTATAGTTCATATGCTAATTTGTCAAATTGAAAATTGAATATATTTATAAATACTGTTTATGTTTTAACACTGATATAAAGTATTTCAGTATAAAGTAATTTGTATTGAAACTGAGATAATTTTGCTGTCCATAAATAGATCCATAAATGATATTCCTTTGTCCTTAACTATTTATAAATATACGAAACTGTATGCCAAATAAATCTTTCTTTACATTTGAGCATTTGTTTATATTTATTTATAGGATAATATTATGATATATATTATTAAATCAAAATTAATTTAATTATAATAGATTCTCAATTATCTAAGGTAATATAGAACAAAAAACTTGAGATAATAAAAAGCTTAAATAACATGGAAGGTTTGATAAATTTTTATTAAATAAATTGGATTTGAATACATCAGATGGAAACTCAATAGTATTTGAATATTCCTATAGTTGTAATAACTGAGATTAGATCAAGACAATGACCAAGATCAACAATAAAAAAATATATTTATTGCAGTTAAATATTTATTTAAAAAAATGCATTTTGGGAATTAGATTCCCCTTTTCAGTTTTACGATGTGGATAAGTAAAACTTATATATGCAAAACTTAAGTTAAAAAATCTGCACAAGGAATCTCTGACTTATGATGACTTGTACTCACACAGTGATTATTTATGACAAAAATCCATATTTAACAATGATTGCCATCAATAATTTTGCAATAATAGTCAAGGAGTCTCCAGAATAGAAACATACTGTGCTTCCACCACAGAGTATTTATATTTACTTGCAAGTTCCATATCTTCAGATTTTCAGGAAAAGTCTAGCTCAAACTATTCATTCCTAGCTTTTACTTGACTGCTGATCTTACTGCTGGTATAGGCAGCTTATGGTGAGCACTGGAATGCTACATTAATCAATATCCAATAAGAAAGCAAGCAGTACATAATTCAATAAAAAAAAATGGTAATTATGCTGGTCTTCAATGTTTCTTTAGTTAAATATTTTTTGTATTCAAGAATGTTTTCTGAAATATCTGCAAACAAATCACATATAATAAAATAATTCATTTATTGGGATCCAGTTTGAATCTCAAGCTTTGGAAAATTTTTTTGATGTGACTGGCTTGAGTGCTGATCTATTTAATTCCCACTGATTCTATCACAGATTGGGCAGTTTGTATTGATAGTTTAGGCCTGGAGTGAATTCCATTACATAATAATCAGTCAATGATTGGAAAATAATATTAAAAATTAATTTCTTACTTTATTTATAAACTTGGACATTATGAATATAACTTATATATTCTATCTTTTTTTATCTAATAATTTCTTTATTTTTATCTACATAAAAATGTTGATAGGTACAAAATCTATATTTATGTCATTTTATAAAATAAATATCATTTAATTATAAATAACTGAGTTCTGCTGTTTCTAATAAAACAAGAAATCACAAACACTTTAAGCAGGATAAAAACACTAATTTATTATTAGTTTTATATGTAGTGCATATTATATATATCTAATAATAAATTAGTGTTTTTATCCTGGTTCAAGTACTTGTGATTTCTTTTGTCAGTAGAAGCAGCGGAACTCAGTTGTTTATACTTGTTGTGATTTCTTATAGTTGTAAGTCTTTTACTAATTTAAAATAAGGTTTATAATAAAATTTATTTATTCAGTGTGAATATAGTAAATTTATTGTGTAAATATCATTTATTCAACATTACTATTCTATATGATTTTTTAAAAACATGTTGAATATTTTGAGTTCTGATGATTGGAAATCTAACCTCCATTTTTATCATTGCATCTATGAGAAATTAATATGTCTTGAGTTATGACACTTTCAAATTACAAGCAAAATTTTTGAATGTATCTTCACTGTATGTTGAAGATTCCTTGTATATAAAAAAAACTTAATAAAGATTACAATAACAGCAAAATTACAGAAAAATTAAAATGGGAAATACATATAATTAAATTGGAGGTAATAAAACATGATGATCGTCTAAATATTGCAAAGTTGGATGGTGATTCATTTAAAGGAGATATTGGTTAATTACAATAACTGTAGGTAGTTTTGCAATGGGAATAATTGGAATTGTTTATTTTGACAAGTAATTAGTGCTTATTGTTTGGTATTTGTGATATTATGGGGGGAACAATTTTAATAATCATACTAGCACTAAAGGCAGGAACTTTCACAAAAATTTAACACACTAGTTAACATGGTAGAAGCGCTTTCGATTCTTTATTGGAATCCTCCTCAGCTACAAACTCATTATAAAATCAAATTTTATACATTCCATCGAACGCTAACAGAATTCTACAAATATTTTTGAAGATTTTCATTGCCCTAGCAACATTATTACAAAATTATAACTTAATTTATGTAAATATCAGTATTAGTATTTTTCATCGGAATGATTACATGTTAATTAACAAAAACTATTAATAATTAATAACATCAGGTATATATATATTAACATCATCAGGTATATCTGATATATATACCTGATGTTATTAATTATTAATAGTTTTTGTTAATTAACATGTAATCATTCCGATGAAAAATACTAATACTGATATTTACATAAATTAAGTTATAATTTTGTAATAATGTTGCTAGGGCAATGAAAATCTTCAAAAATATTTGTAGAATTCTGTTAGCGTTCGATGGAATGTATAAAATTTGATTTTATAATGAGTTTGTAGCTGAGGAGGATTCCAATAAAGAATCGAAAGCGCTTCTACCATGTTAACTAGTGTGTTAAATTTTTGTGAAAGATAAAATTTGATGTTAATATATATATACCTGATGTTATTAATTATTAATAGTTTTTGTTAATTAACATGTAATCATTCCGATGAAAAATACTAATACTGATATTTACATAAATTAAGTTATAATTTTGTAATAATGTTGCTAGGGCAACGAAAATCTTCAAAAATATTTGTAGAATTCTGTTAGCGTTCGATGGAATGTATAAAATTTGATTTTATAATGAGTTTGTAGCTGAGGAGGATTCCAATAAAGAATCGAAAGCGCTTCTACCATGTTAACTAGTGTGTTAAATTTTTGTGAAAGTTCCTGCCTTTAGTGCTAGTATGATTATTAGATATTTTATTATCAAGGCAGTGTAGTATTATCGTTAGTTACTTTGGGAACAATTTTATTCCAAATGCTGCAATATTTGTGGCAATGTTATTTTTATTTTTAATAATGGGTATATGTTCTTTTAGAGTTTTTTTTAAAAAAAAACTCTAATTTTACATTGATATAAAAATAATTACATCAGAAAAATAACTAATAAATATATTTTCTAATTATTGATTTTCATCATTGTCCTGATTTAGTTTCAGTCACTCAAATATGAAACATGCAAATTGCAGGAATATTCAGTACCATAAAAACTTATTGAATATAATGACTTTTAAATTATACAATAAAATATTTTTAATTTTATTTATAACTTCTTTATTACAAAAATTAAAAAATAAAATTGTATAAAAATTTATCCATTCAAGACTTCTATAATTGGTTGAATTTTGTATATTTTATATTTGAATGTCAGGCATGATGGAATTATTTATACATACATTGTCTTTTATGATAAAGTACTATATATACAGTTTTTTTAACAGTTCACTTCAAATAATGCAGAACTTGGTTAAATGAGTCTCAGTTTAGAGAACTCAACTGTATTTTTTATTTTTCTTTATTTAAAACTGCTAAAAATAAAACAATATAAAATTTATTTATTTGTTTTTATAGGAAATGAGGATGAATTATGCACATTTGATGATGGGAATGATTGTGGATTTAAAGCTGAAAATAATACTAACTTTCAATGGAAATTAATTCAGGCATCTAAAGCTCGAATACTCTGGCCACAAACAGATCATTCACTTGGAACCAAAAAAGGTAATGATATTTTAGCGAAAAATAAAATTTATATTTCAAGCTATATAAAAATTTAGAAATACTTTTATTTTTTTTTTTAGCCAAATTCAGTCATTATTTTACAAAATTTGAAAACTATAATATGCTAATAAAATGTAATTTAAATTACAATTAAAAATTATGTTGAATAAATAAAACTTTGTTTTTATCTTTTAAGATTCTATGGCAGTTTTTTTTGCTGAAAATCAGTTCTTCTCAAAATGCATCTTTCTAGTGATTTATTCCATTGATAAAAAATTTTCTGTAATTTTTTTCTTTTAATAAATTATTTTTCAAAAATTTCTTTAATGAATAAGCCCATAAATAATTCTACCTTTTCATTTTTTTATTTAATCATGTAATAATTCTTCCTTTAAATAAATTATATTGTGTTAAATACAGTCATTCCCCAACTTATGTAGTTTCAGAGATATCCAGTTGTATAAATCTTTTAATTTTTGTTGAATTTCCATAAAATGCCAATGAAAAGTTCATTAATTTACTTAACTATATTTATATTATAAAAATTCATTAATTACTTTTTTGCAAAAATAATGCTTATGGCCTTAAATTTATTTATTTATTCTTAAAGTATGTTCATAAAGTTCATTTGGCAATTTCATTTGCTAATACACTCATTTGTTTATACTGAATTTAAGCATTGTTGACTTTAAGCATTTTTGAATTATGCATTTTTGAATTTAAGCATTTTTGAATTATGTGAACATTTTTTAGATTTTTAAATTAAACATGTAAATTGAAGATCTACTGTACATATTTTATTAAATATGACATTTAAAAATATATTTTTAAATTTA